>ML395379.1:0-19996 GCA_005239525.1 Nicotiana knightiana | reverse complement strand
ATGAGACTCATATTGTAAAGAAGAAGAAAGAGACTGATCCAGAAAGGTGGGTCGAGGGCCGAGTCTCGACTATACATGTAAGTTTTTACTTTTCATTAAGTATTTTGATTTACTAATTCAATGTAATTTTTCTTATAGGGTCGCTTCACAGCTGACGTGGAGGAATTCATACGTAGTCATCTACCTAATGAGTGGGGCGAGGCTATCCAACTTTCGGACGAGAATGCTGAAAGAACACTTAGTTTTATATACTTAGTTTTCCTTGAGTACTTTTATATACTTTGAACTAGACAATAGAACCAATTTTCGAATGAGCTTGTAATAACCATTAACTTAGTTTTGTTAGTTTACTGTGTTTGCTATTGAACTTTACTTTGTTGGTTTTAATGTTGTTGTTGTGTTGTTGTTGTTGTTGGTTTTGTTGTTGTTGTTGTTGCTTGTAATAGGGAATTTGGTATGCTTGCAGGTGGTGTAGCTGCCAAAACAGGCAGTTTCTGCCAAAATTATACTCAGAAAAGCGACCAAAATTGGTCGCTAATTAACCAAGATTTTCAGAAAAGCGACAAACTTTGGTCGCTATACTTTTAAAAAAATGAAAATTCTGGGAATTAGCGATCAATTTTGGTCGCTTATGTATAAAAAAAATTAAATTCTATAAATTAGTGACCAATTATGGTCGCTTATTTTTAAAAAAATTTAAAAAATTTAAAAATAAGCGACCAACTGTGGTCGCTAAATTTATATTATTAAAATATTGTAACGACCAAAGTTGGTCGCTATATTATATACCCGAAATATTTGGTCCTTTTACTTTAGAGACCAAAGTTGGTCGCTAATTAGGGACCAACTTAGGGACCAACAAAATAGCGACCAAGCCAGTTTGAACGCATTTTGGTCATTTTTCACTGTTTAGGGACCAATTTTGATCGCTTTTTGTGATCGTTTTTTCCTGAATTTTTAGTAGTGACATCTGTCATCCTCCAAAAGCCTTTCTGTTCTCATTGTCAACCACAGAGATTGGCCTTATTCAATATAAAGTGCATATTACGATCAAGAAAGCATGGTGCTTACGTAATGGAAGATTCTAACGAAGTTAAGCATGGAAAGAAGACAACATTCCATGTATTTTACGGCTGACTTCAAACTGAGCTGACACAATAACAAAGAATGTATTTGGTGAAAATAGTTGAAAAATAAAATGAAGAAAAATTAAATATAATCAGACGTGCGAATAACTCGTTCTCTTTGAGGAGAAGTTCACTGTAGCAAAATTTTCACTGGTCCAGCAATAATCCTCTTGCACTACAATATTGTGCATCTACAACTACGAATTCTTAGCTACAAATATAAAAATTGCGGCTATTACTACGTAATAGTCATAAAAAATAGAGTTTCGTGGCTATTAACAAATTGGTGAAATTTCTTAGCTACAAAAATTGAATTGGCAAAGCTAATATCTCATTTTTTCTAGAGTTAATTTATGTCGTGACAATAATTGCCTAAATAGCTACAAATTTATTGCTACACTAAAATTTTGTAGCTAATTATTAGTTTTTGCCATGAATTTGAACTATTGTAACAATAATAACGTTTTAGCCACGATAAATTATGTCAAATAAAATATTGAACATCTTTGCTTCAAGTTATAAAAAGCATGGCAATAGTGGGGTCAATAGCTATGATGGAATATCATGGCAAAACAATACAACCACGAATTTATATAGCTACAATAAGTATTATACCTAATTCTGATTTTTCGTTATGCATTTGACATCACTGTAGCTATTATAATATTCTAGCCAAAATATATTTGTTTGCACATAATTTTATAGCTAAAAGAATAGTCTTGCTTCAATTTTCAAAACTCGTAGCAATTGTTGGGACATAGTAGCTACATTTATTTGTCATAGTAGCTACATGTATTACAATATTCGTGTTGAAACAATGATGTGCTAAAACTATATACAATTGGAATCTACATGAGATTGGAACCCGCGCGATGCGTAAATCGTATTCAAGAATTTCTTTAAACCTATAAATGGTTTTTCGTGACATAGTCGATTAATCATGTAAATAACTTTTGTTTGCTTAGAGCGTACTAAAAGCTTGATATTTGACGAGGAATCTCGTAATTGAAATGCAAATTCTTTATATTTTTAGCTCTTCTTTTTTAAAGTTACATGAATATTTTCTTAATACTTTTCTTTTATTTTTCTCAGATTCAGGGATTGCTTCAATAAGTTTATATACTGAGATTTTTTAATTTGGTATTAATATCATTTGCTGATTTCATCATTATAGTCTATAAAATTTTTAAAATTCCTAAAATTTTCCTGTGGCCAATTTTTTTTTTATATTTAAAAATTGATCCTTTTCTATACTGAATAGCAGTTTAAATATTAATAATATATTAAAATAATCTAAACTGATCATTGGCCATTTAAAATAATATTTTCTTTTGAAAAAGATTGTTATTTGCCACCTAAAACTTTTCGAGTTCGTTATTAATTAAGGAAAAGAAAAACTAATTTTGTCATACTACATGCATGTCAGAGATCTAAATTCTAATTGATATGGAATGGTAAGGGATTATTGTTAATAATTTTTTTAGTTTTTACTTTTTTAAATATTAAGCATTAAATAGTTAATAGTTAATTAATTTAAATTTAATTAATATTTTGCCCACGGGCCGGTCCAGACCCAGGCTCGGTCAAGCCTCAAGGCTCAGGCCAGGCTTATAAGCCTCAGTTTTAAATGGATCAAAAAATCCTAGCCCAACCCTACCCAAGTAGGGGCTGGCCTCACGGGCCAAGCCCATTTTGACGACTCTACTTTAAACAGTAAAAATATCTAGAGAGGTTTGCTAAGTCCTATAAGTCCTACTTGTGAATTTTACATTATATTTAAAAAATACCAAAAATTAACAGAGTTGTACTGATCCGAAGAGAAACCAACATGATTGAGACAGTTTCGAAAAGTTTAATTTTGGTTATATAAAATAAAATAATCAAAAAATTGGTATGGTACAAATTTTATAAAATAACCGGCCGAACCGAACCATTGACACCCATAATATCTAATAATTTAAAATAGTTAATATAGAAGTGTATATGTATTGTTGTTTATATCGAATACATAATGTAACGACCCGATAAGTCGTTTTGAGCGTTTTTATCCCGTTAAGCTATTTGAAGTTTTGAGTAGCATCGTTCTATGTATTATGACTTATGTGAATTTTCGGTTAAGATTTTTAGGTTATTCGGAATTGATTTGGAAGAATGAATTTCATGGTTTAAGCTTTAAGTTGAAGAGTTGACCGAGTTTGACTTTTTGGTATTTGACCTTGGACTAGAGTTTTAATGATTTCATTAGCTCCGTTAGGTGATTTTGGACTTAGGAGTGCGTCCAGTGTTACACCCCACGTTTTCGTACGTGAAAGTACGCTATAAGTAAATCGATACAAGCTCGGAAATGAGATGTTATATCCCGCATTTTCGGACATTAAAGTTTCATCGTACGTTGATCGACACAAGCTCAGGAATGGGATTATTTTGAGGTTATAAGCATTTATGCTATTTTAAAACAAGTGATAAGTAAATTCGTGAAAATGAGAGGGTAAGCGAATCACAGAAAATGAGTTCCGTCGAAGTTTTGACAATGTGGGGATAAAATTTGGTCCAAGCTATAATACCCGATATTTATGGACTAGTGTCATACAAGGTACCACATGACCATGACAGTAAGGTGTATAAGGTATATTAAAAGAGAGTAGTATTTTAAGTAATTTAAAATAATTCTTAATTGTGTGGAGAATTGGATAATTATTGGATTAGTAGGGCATTAACAATATAATTAGGAAATTGTAGATAATTATTAGGTGGAGACATCACCCCCCACATGGAAACAAGTGGAAAAAGATCTAATGGTGACTCTTGATTTCAAGAAACTAAATTAGATGACACATGGACAATATTTTTTAGTCATCCTTTGGTGACAATTCATATATGCACATGGCAAACATGTAGTAAGTGAAGTTTATATTAGTCATCCGTAAATTTTATCTTCGATCCATATCATAATTCATTTTGGGGGAGTTATAGAAAGGGTTTGCAAGAATGAAAAAGGAGGGGATTTGGAAATTCATACGAGACTACATAATATAATAGTAACAGCATTTGCAATTCAAAAGGAGTGCGGTACAATCTTTCTTAAGAACATCATCTAGATTTTTTCGTCCTTCGATCCGCCGTTCCATGTTTCATCACAAAAGATGTGTGTTAGAGGAATTGTCAAGAAAATCAGTCCAGATATGTTAAGGCTATCCCTTCTTTCCTTTTATCATAATCCATAAGATACAAATGAAATGAGTAAATGCACAACTTCCATAAATGACTCTATTCATAGAAATGCTAGAGATGCTTATGTTCTTGATTCTCCATGTGTTCTATTATTTTATCATCTGTTCATGGGTCTCAGAAAATACGTAAGTTGATAAATTTTACTTGTTGATATTACTCAAAGGCATAATGGTCTTATGACATTCCAAGAGATTTTATTGACATACTTATCATGCATTGCATTCATTTATACATGTACATTGACCAATGACCAGATGGTGTTATATACGTGTATATATGTATATTATATGTATATGGGATATGGAAAAAGGTTACACCGTTAGATACGCACCACCACCTGATCAGCTAGTATACGTTGATGATTTTGCCCACAGTGGCTGAGATGATATGATGGGATAGCCTCAGAGGCTTTATGATGTTACGAACACATGTACCTATGCACGACATGAAATTCATATGCATACGCATGACACTATAAGTATTTCATGATTTACAGAGTTATCCAGACTTACATGTCACGTCTTTTACTCCATGTCTATTATTTACAAATTTTCATTCCTTACATACTCGGTACATTATTTGTACTGACATCCCTTTTGCCTGGGGACACTGCGTTTCATGCCCGAAGGTCCCGATAAAAAGGTCGAGAGTCCTCCAAGTAGGCTATCAGCTCAGCGAAAGATATTGGTGTCACGACCCAAAATTCCCACCGTTGGGTATCGTGATGGCACCTAATCTTAGGGACTAGGTAAGCCTAGCAGTTACTGAATAACAACAATAAGAAAAGGAAAACTAACAGTCTTGATTTGAAATCTCAACGGAATGTACAAACTTTCCCAAAACCAGTAGTACAAGTCATAAGCTCTATGAATCTTCTACAACTTCTAAGTACATCTGTTTGGAAATAAATACAACAGTGTATGAATAATATATACAAAGAAGGTGACTCCGACGCTTGCGAACGCAGCAGCAGGTTACCTTGAGTCTCCTCGGCAATCATCCACACAACTACTACAATATAGACCTAGATCTGCACACAAAAATGTGCAGAAGTGTAGTATGAGCACACCACAACGGTGCCCAGTAAGTATCAAGACTAACCTCGGTGGAGTAGTGACGAGGACTAGTCAAGACACCACTGGTCTATAAAAGAAATAACATGAATGTAGAAATGATCGAACGTTACATCTACCTAAGGCTTCACGAAATAATTTATGACAACGACAATATAAAGCGGAAGGAAATTACAGACATCAATCACGAAACAACAGTACACAGAAAGATGGACAACAAAACAAGCCAAAACGAAAGAAACACAAGATAATAGAGAACACCAATAACTCAACTCTACGTCGGTTTGTTCACATCGGGACTTAACCATTAAAATCCATAGACTGGTGGAAATCTTTAAACAACAGTTCATATGAAAAAGTTTTGCAAATAAAATCATTTTAGTATGGACGAGTTTCCTTTGAAAACATACTTTCTCCAAAAGTAGACATAAGTATATTTAATAGAGAGAATTACGTAAAACATAGTTTCTTTCAAAATACGAAACTTTCCAAAGATGCTTTCCCAATAAATGACTTCCAAATGTCATTTTAGGCAAGACTAATACTTTTCAAATATGCCTTCGATGTAAAACTCATTCAATTATAATCATTTCAAAACCATTGCTTCTTCAATAATACTTTTCAATAAAATCCCTTGATCAAAATCTCCTCAAGATTTATCCGCCGGAACTCAGTCCGCAACTCAGAAATTGTCGTGCCGTACAAGAGGAATATCAAATCTTGCCCGTAAATGCAGTAAATAGCAAACAAGAGCAACGAAAATAGTAATGCATAAATACGGCACGAAATATCCCTTCGTGCTAACATAACATAACATGGCACGGAATGTCCCCTCGTGCTAACATAACATAACATGGCACAGAATTTTCCCTCGTGCTAAATAACATAAACATGGTACGGAATGTCCCCTCGTTCTAAATAACATAAACATGGCACAAAATTTTCCCTCGTGCTAAATACATAAATATGGCACGGAATGTCCCCTCGTGCTAAATAACATAAACATGGCACAAAATTTTCCCTCGTGCTAAATAACATAAACATGGCACGGAATGTCCCCTCGTACTAATTAACATAAACATGGCACGAAATGTTCCCTCGTGCTAAATAACATAAACATGGCACAAAATTTTCCCTCGTGCTAAATAACATAAACATGGCACAGAATGTTCCCTCGTGCTAAATTACATAAACATGGCACGGAATGTTACCTCGTGCTAAATATCATGAACATGGCACGATATTATCCTTCGTGCTTTACACTCTTCCTCACCCAAACAATATCAAGAACAACAGTTTGGAAAGGATAAACCAACAATATGACCCATAAATCACCATATCCCGGAAAGGGAGTGAACAATACAAACAATATCATTAACAACATAACCAGTAATAGAAACCACAACATCCCGGCAAGGAAGTCAACAGTACAAACGATATCATTCACAGCATAAATAGTAATAGGAACCATCACATCCCGGCAAGGAGTCAATAATACAAATCATATCATTAACAACATAGACAATAACAGAAACCATAACATCCCGGCAAGGGAAACAACTATAACCAATCTCACCTAAACAATTTACTTCACAGGATAACACTTAACTTAAAACAAAAGGCCCAATAATAGGCAACATCAAGGAAATACCAATAACATAAATGTCTAACAATTAGACCTAAGTGTCACTTAAGGGAATAGTCATATAAATCACAATGTAAGACTCATAGGCATGCTTGACTCCAACGAATAAATGTTCCAACTACGGCTAGTCAACTATAAGGCTAGATGACACTAATTATAGTCAATTAGGCAAGCTAGGAAGAAAATATAGCATGATGATAAGAGAAGTAGAATATTCAGTTAAGTCAAGTAAAGTCAAATAGCCAACGAAGAATCCAAAAATAAGTAATTCTAATTTAAACAGGAAGGAATGAAATTAACAACCAAGAATCAAGTGTAACAATTACAAATCATACACAGTTAATATAAGAATCTACGAATCCTAAATNCCTAATAATAAAGTCTCAATCTTTACAAAATCATAAAAATCGACCCAGAAGTCGACCCCCGGGCCCGCACCTCGGAACCTGACAAATTTTACAAATTCCGATTACCCATTCCGATACGAGTTCACCCATACTAAATTTAGCCTATTCCGATAACATTTGGTCTTTCAAATCATGATTTTTCATTTTAGAATCTTTCTTTTAAAACTCACAATCCCCTCAACTCAAAACACAAATTAAGTGATGAAAACAAGAACTAATTCATGAAATATAATTAATTCTAGTGGAAGAACACTTACCCATTCGATTTGTGTAAAAAACCCTCAAGGAATCACCCAAGGCCGAGTTTTAGAAGTCAAAATATGTTTAAATGGTGAAACCCCCGATTTTGCAAACTTATATTCTGCCCAGGTGTTTTGTGAATCGCGATCGCGGGGATCGATGCGCGATCGTGTAGAAGGAAAATGAAGCTGACTTAAAATGCTCTATGCGATCTCGGAATAGCTTATGCGATCGCGTATAAGGAGTAAGTTGGCTTCTGCGATCGCGGATCAACTATTGCAATCGCAGTGAAGGAAATTACTGGGCGAGTCGGACACTCTATGCGATCGCGGATCCTTCTATGCGATCGCATATAAGGAAACCAGATGGCAATTTTCAGTAGTTCAAAATAGGGAAAATGGACCCTAAACCTATCCGAAACACACCCGAGGCCCCCCGGGACCCCGTCCAAATGCTCAAACAAGTCATATAACTTAATACGGACTCGCTCGAGGTTCCAAATCACATAAAATAACACTAAAACGACGAATCAAACCAAAAATCAATGAAATTCCTCAAAACTTCTTTTAACATCAAATTTTGCATTTAAGGTCCGAATCACGCCAAACGACGTCCGTTTCATACCAAACTTCACAGATAAAACATATAAATCATATCGAACCTGTACCGGGCTCCGGAACCAAGATACGGGCCCGATACCACAGGTTTCACATAACATTTTATTTTTAAAAACCTTTATATTTTTCAGAAAATAATTTTCTTTAAAAATTCATTTCCCGAACTTGGGACCTTAGAATTCGATTCCGGGCATTTGCCCAAGTCCCATATTTTCCTACGGACTCTCCGGGACCGTCTAATCACGGGTCCGGGTCCGTTTACCAAAAATATTGACCGAAGTCAACTTTATTCAAATTTCTAATACAAAATTATCATTTTTATCCGTTTTTCACCTAAAGGCTTCCCGGCTACACGCCCGGGCAAATCGAGATGAGATAGAAGAGGGGTTTTTTTTTCACGACCTCGGAACACAGAATTAGCTAGAATATACGGGATGACCTTTAGGGTCATCACAGTTGGTGCGCTCCATTTGCTCTGGAGTTGCTTATTTGGTCAGTACTATTTGGACGTATATTGTTTAGTAAGGCGGGCCCCTGTCCCGACCTTTATGGTGTTTATCTACTTTTAGAGGCTTGTAGACATATGTCATGTACGTAAAAGAGTTGTATGGCCTTGTCGGCCTATTATCACGACCTAAACCTATGGGCTGCAACGGGCACCCAGTGCCTTACTCAACCGAGTACAAACATACATATCTTTCTTATCGTACTCTCATTGGAAAATGGTCCAAACGGGCCATCATGAGCTAACCTAAATAAACATAAGGGAATACTCAATATAGGGCGACCCAACCTGATATAGAAACTTATACATGTGACATATATGCCTATAAGGCCAACATGATCCTTTATACACTCAAAACATAGGCCGAAAAGGCCATACAAGTATCTGTATACATGACATCTGTCTACAAGCCTCTAAGAGTACATAATTATCACAAAGGTCAGGACAGGGCCCCGCCAAACCAAACAATACGTGTCTAAATTATACTGATCAAACAAGCAACTCCGAAACAATGGAGCGCACCAACATCTTTCGCTGATCTGATAGCCTACTTAGAGGACTCTCGACCTGTCTATCAGGACCTGCGGGCATGAAACGCAGCGTCCCCAGGAAAAAGGGACGTCAGTGTAAATAATGTACCGAGTATGTAAGGAATGAAAATGAGTAAACAATAGACATGAGAGAAACATAGAGTAAAAGACTCAACATGTCTATCTGAATAACTCTGTGAATAATTTAATATTATAATGTTATTCATATGCATATAAATGTCATACCATGCATGGGTATATGCTTTCATAACATCATCAAGCCTCTGAGGGCATCCCATCATATTATCTCGGCCATTGTGGGCAAATCATCAATGTATACCAGCTGATCAGGTGGTGGTGCGTATATAACACCGTAACCTTTTCCCATATCCCATATACATATAATATACACATATATTACGCATCTGGTCATGGGTCAATGTACATGTATAAATGAATGCAATGCATGAGAAGTACGTCAATAAAATCTCTCGGAATGTCATAAGACCATTATGCCTTTGAATAATATCATGAAGTAAATTTTATCAAATTACGTATTTTCTGAGACCCATGAACAGACGATAGAATAATAAGACATATGGGAATTCAAGAACATAAGCATCTCTAATACTTCTATGAATAGAGTCATTTATGGAAGTTGTGCATTTGCTTGTTTCGTTTGTGTCGTATAGATCATGACAAAAAGAAAGAAGGAATAGCCTTAACATACCTGAATCGATTCTCTTTAGCGAAAACACATAACAGCGGATCGAAGTAGGAAAAAATCCATATAATATTCTTGAGAAAAATTATACCGGGCTTTCTTTGAATTAGCATTTCACGTTGGACCTTGTAAGGGTTCATAGAATCCCTTCCGAGAATTCCATCATCCATATATAGAAAGATGGTTTAATGATGTTGGACCTTGTAGCATTTCAGAGAAATTTCATGTTGGACATTGTCATTTCTCTTTTAATGATGTAGGAATGCTATTTTGCTTAATTTTAGAAAAGTCCCGTACCTTACCAATAAAGAGACCAAGAATTCTTACGTGTAAACAAGGTATCATTTTGTCTTATGACTCATTTTGTATATCTTGCCACTTTGGCTTAGCTTATGCCATGTGGCAGCCCCAAAAAGACCCTTATCCGTTTAATACCATAATTATCTCCACAATTAATCAATTATCCACATAATTAAGAATTATCTCAAATTACTTAAAATACTACTTACTTTTAACACACCTTATACATCTTACTATTATGTCCATATGATACCTTGTATGGTACTAGTCCATAAATACCGGGTATTTTAGCACGGGCCAAATTTTATCCCAAAATGTCAAACTTCGATGAAATTCATTTTCTTCGATTTGTTTACCCTTTCACCTTCACGAGTTTACTCATCACTTGTTTGAAATATCATAATGCTTATAATTTTAAAATAATCTCATTCCCAAACTTACGTCGATTAACTTACGACGGAAATTTAACGTACGAAAAATGCAGGATGTAATATCTCATTTCCGAGCTTTCATCAATTTACTTATGGCGTACTTTTATGTACAAAAACATGGGGTGTAACATCATTCCCCTCTTTGGAATATTTGTCCTCGAATGTTGACTGGTGCACTTATTATTCTCATAACTCGTAGCTCTTGCGAATACTTTAATACTCTTCTTGCCATTTAGGTAACTGTTCTTTGAATAAATCCAAAGGCCATGACATTCCCCCCTTTAGGCCTCTTTCTCACACCACGTCTGTGGTCGGAATTCTTCTAATCTCGTAACTCTTGCTACCTTCTGTCATGCAGCCTGTACTTCTTTTTCCTTGTATGTACGCCTATGCAACTCTTCTCTCCTTTTCCTCCAGTTTTTAGCCAATCTCTAGGCATCAATTTGTAAGCATATACAGAGCTTGAAAAGATGTCTCTCTGGGAATTTATAAGTATACTGAAGTTCTTTGCTCGATACTTCGTTGAACTCACAAATATTGCTATATCTTATTTCATAGACCCGGTTATCCATTCGTATGACTTTACTGCATCTAGGTAGGTCATACTATACTATAACTCATTCTTCAATTTATCGTTACTGAGGTCTGCTACTGACCAGGTTACTTTCGTTGCTTATCCCATATGTATAAATCTAATTCCTTTAATGCTCCTCATTACTGTTTAAGAATGATGGCCTAGTCTCATTTTATACTTTGTGACTTTTGTCCATCCATTGTTGATTCACCTCAATATTGATCTACAATATATCACTGATAACTTGAAACTTTTTACGTAATACCTTTTCACTAGGGCTTACGTGCATCGAGGAATATTTGAAGTGATTTTCCTGATCCACTTAGCGGCGATATTGTACTTCAATAATTGTATTTTATAGCATCCCAATATGATTCGCTTATGTGGGTATTTTAATCCCGTACAATTCATGAAATACTCTTCAAATAGTTACTCAATCGAAGGCCCAAACATCATCGTTTATCTATCACAACTACACCCTCATTGTACCATCAGGGCAACATTCCATCTCTTCTAAATGCCATTAGTCTTAGACTCGTTTGAGTTCATTCTGGCTATACTAAGCCTAAGGACTTTATCCATTCTCATCACCTTCTCACTCGCCCTTTCTTATCCTTACTCCTGTCTTCCTAAAACCTTGTTGCTTTACCATACTTTAGCTTGCGACCTACACCTATTCAATTATACTACTCGCAACCTTCCTTCAACTTGCTTGCACCACAGGTTTCCTTATGTGATTTAGGAACATCAAGAGAGACATCACATCGTCTCTAACTCTTCTTTACTCTCTTAGCTAGATCTCTCGGTACTTAGAAACCATAGGCTTGAAGATATTCTACTCACAATGCCGCTATCATTCCTGGATACTGAATCCCCGCATTTCTAGCCTTTTTTTCAAAGTATGGACTATTCACAACCTTCTGCATTTGAGTATCTCGTACGTTGTTCACCTTTACCTTACTTACCTTAAAGTCTCGCATCACATCTTTTATCTCTTTCATAACCTCCCTTCCACATAGGTATAAATCACATCCACAACTTGAACTTCTATCATAATACTTGCACCTCTTTACATGATTCAGTGAGAGCTAAACACTGGCTTCTTATGAGGCTGGTACTCTTCTAACGGGCTTTATCATAGAGCCATTATAGAATATGGCTACTGTACTTTCTCTCTTGAACTTCTGATATTAAGAGTAATTCTGCCATGTTTTTAATCACGAGTTCTATAACTCTCTATGTTCAATAATCAGATTCCTAATTTACTTCGTTGATGTAACTCTTTAGCTTTCTCCTCCTTCTGATTAGCCTTTATGTAGGATTAAGCTATCTCTTGATCTGCGGCTCATGGTATTAGTTAATACTTTAGCCCTTCATGGACGCTATGAAATATTCATGATACAATCTTCTAACAATTTAATCTTTTGTCTCTGCCCTGGGCCCAATTGTTTCCTTTAACTTATACCAGAGTCTTCTACGGCTGTATGATGTTAGTATATATGCTGCATGGATAATATTCCCAAATCGTAAGTGCGTTCATGACATAACTAACTCTGGATTATTAATCAGATGATTCTTTCCATTCTTTCTCAGCTTTCTTTAAATGTAAGCAATTACTTTTCCTGGTCTTCCTGCTCCCTTGTTGCGTGCATACTTAGCTTACCTTAGTGCCCACACATATTGAATTCCATACAACTCATGTGATCTTGAATATCACTTTTGATTTTACATCTCGTTCATTAGCCACGGTAGGTGCCACTTTCTTATGGAGTCCATACAATGTTGTTGTGAGACTATTGTTACAAGACCATTTCCTCTTTAGGTCACTGTGCTTAGGCTGAAGCCTTCTTCCTTATTTCCTCAGCTAGTCTTTCATTATAGTATTTAGGGAGGATCCTCTGACTCTTGTAAAGTTGCGAGCTCATTACATCATATTCCCCGATAGAAATTTTTATGTTCGTACTCACCTACATTTATCCTTAGTTATTTACCTCCACACTCATGTGCTTGTGGGGTTGCTTCTGAACTGATGTTTTGACTGTCTTCCTAGTGGCACTCTATTTTATTTCCATAACACTCATACGGTACCTTTAACTACCCCAACCCCTATCTGAATATTTCTCAAGTATTACAATGTCATAACTGCGGGGCTGAATTCACTATATTGGATTTTACTATGTTCATTGATAAGTAGGTATTTTACCAACTTATCTCCTCTTGATACTTAGGCTTTTGTATGATTTTGTTGAGAAACGAAGACATTTATTGAGGTTTATTGGCATATTTTAGGTGTCAAGTGATTTAGAGGTGATGGTGAAGAAATCATGTGAAAACGAGTAAAATAAGGAGCAAAAATGGACAATGGAAGTCTGCCCAGTGATTTAGCCTTCGCGAACACGGATATCAAATGCGAACGCGAAGCTTGAAGAACATATATCGTCGCGAACACGATGAAGAAATTGGCGGAGAAGCCTGGGCAGTTCTAGAATTTCACTATTTTGACCCCAAACCCACAATTACACGACCTAACAGATAACTTTTTCATCACTTTTCATAACTTTTGATAATTCTTACATCTTAGGATAGATCTTTGTCTTATAAGAACAATTTTTGGAAGCTAGGGTTTGCACACACACTTGGGTCTTGAAGTTTTGAAGCTTGTGGTTGAGAATTTCTTTCCCATTTATGTTCATTTCTTCATTTCCTTGCTTTGTATTGTATATCTAAGTGTGTAGTATTTTATCCAACACTTAAATCTTTTTTATGGAAATATTCATGTTTAAAGTGTGGATTAAATACCTTATTGTGTGTAACGATCCGACCGGTCGTTTTGCGTTATCGGACCCCGTTCCCCTAAATGAAACTTTTCATAGCGGCTTATTGTGATTTATGACTTGCGGGGGCTGGTGATCCGGGATTCGGAAGTGTTTAGAGTACTATAGAGACACTTGGTTCCTTAAGGTTGGCCTTTAAAGACAAGTTTGACTTCGGTCAATATTTTGGGTAAATGACCTCGGAATTGAGTTTCGACGATTCTGGTAGCTTCGTATGATGATTTCGGACCTGGGAGTATGTTCGTAATGGGTTTCTGATGACCCGGGAGCGTTGCAACGCCCAATATTGAAATAAGAAGTTCCTTAAGTTCCTATTGTGGTTTGGGATGTGTTTTTGTGTTATCGAGGTCCGAACGGAATTTCGAGATCGGGAATAGTTCCGTTATGTAATTTATGACTTGCCTACAAAATTTGGTGTCATTCCGAGTTGTATAGGTCGGTTCAACGCATTGTTAGCGAAGTCAAGAAAACTTAAAGTTCCTAAGTTTGGTTCTAGGGGTTTTGAGGTGTTATTTTGAGTTTTAGCGTTGTTTTGGGTGTTCCGAAGGCTCGAGCGAGTCCATGTTATGATTTGGGACTTGTTGATATATTTGGACGGGGGCTCCGGTGGGCCCAGGTGCCTCCTAGACACCATACGAGGCCAAAAACAAGCTGAAATAGCTGTTGGTGCACCTGTTCTGGTGTTGACCGCAGGTGCGGTTGCCCAGTCGCAGGTGTAGGACCGCTCCTACGGTCCCATCCTCGCAGGTGTGACCCCCAGCGGGCAGTGCATTTCTCGCAGGTGCGGACAAATTTCTACAAGAGCGAAGCCACAGGTGCAGTCTCCCCTCCGCAGGTGCGGCCCCAGGCTTCCTCGTCCATTTCCGCAGGTGCGAGCCTTTGCTCGCAGGTGCGGTCCTCAAGCCGCAGGTGCGGAAACACTGTCAGACAGTGTGTTTCTTAAATACAGGATTCTTCATTGTTTTCTTCGCTCTTTCCTCCATTAAACACTTTGAGAGCTTGGGAAAAGGACTCCACGACCCAACCCCTAAAAGGTAAGTAAATTTCATCTCAAGACGTGTTAATGCATGAATTCCTAGTTGAATTTAATCACCTAATTAGTGAAAAATCAAGAATTGGGTAGTAACCTAGGGCTTTCGATAATTTGAGAATTTACCCGTGAATTAGCTATGAAATAAAGTAAAAATCATATATTAATGATCCTTAGGCTATGGGTGAGTGTTTCCTTCAAAAAATTTTGGAATCCGAGCATGCGGGCCCGGGGTTGGATTTTAGGATTTCTTCAAGAATGGCGAATTTGACTTAGTAGTAGGAGAATTTCCATACCTTGAGCATAAATTGATGAATTTGTATAATATTTGGCTAGTTTTGAGTCCTCGGGTGTAGAGTTCGGAGTTTCGGGTGAGTTCTTGGTCCGGGGAATAGATTCGTCACGAGGTGAGTCTCCTTTCTAACCTTGTAAGAGGGAATTGTTCACATAGGTGATTATAAATAATTGCATGTCGTTATTTGTGGGGGCTACGCACACACGAAGTGACGAGAGTCCGTGCGTAGCTACTACTATATTATGTTGGGTAGTTCTAGGACTCACGAGCATGCTTATATGTGCCTTACATATATTCCTAAATATATTTCGAGTTGCTTATTATCCTTGATTTGGCATGAGAATATTAGGAAGTTGTGTTCCATGATAGATTGTTTAAGTTCTTGCCTTAAAGAATAATCTCTGTTAATTCCTTAAAAAATTGATAATTTTATGTATGTATGCGGCACCGCGTCACATGTATGATTTGTGAGCGAAATAGCCCTACTATTATGTCAACCGCGTCGCATGTTCGATTCGCGAGCGGGGTAATAGATGCATCTATGGTTCGAGCCATTCGACCCTCGGCAGAGCACATTTATTTTCGCGACATTTCGGCAGCTTCCGGACTATTATGTGCTGTATGATTTACTGGGAATTTGTTGTAATTGTATAAACTGGTTCATGTTAATAAGGGAATTTAGTAAATTATGTGCTAGTGAAATTTGACATGCACAAGTAAATACAACTATACTTGATAATTTATATCTTTGTGATTTCTCTAACTATTATGCCTTCCTAGTTCCTATTAAATCATGTTATTTAGAAATGTTGACCCTATTAAGTATCACGTCTACCTCTCGTCACTACCTCTTCGAGGTTAGGCGGGATACTCACTGGGTACATTTTTGTTTATGTACGCACGCTGCACTTCTGTACTTAATTGTACAGGTCTGAGGCTGGTGCATCTGGTTATCAGACCGAAGATCGATTCTGATCTTAGTTGGACCCGACTTCATGGTGAGCTGCTTTTCCTGACGATCCTCAGCAGCATCACAGAGTTTTCTTTTGCTTATTTCCCGTCTATTTCTTTCAGACAGTGGGATTGTATATTATTTTTTGTATATTCTGTTAGTATGCCCGTAGGATTTGTGACACTAGTTCCTGGCACACACATAGTAGACTCTATATTTTGGGACTGTACATATTGGGTCATGATCCTTGTGGCTGTATATACTTAAGTTGGTTAATTTATCTGCTTTTACTTAAATGATCTAAGCTTAAAATTTGGTAAGTGTGGGGTTGATAAGTCAAATAAGGATAATCTCACTAGTAAACAACTGTTTGCTTGCCTGACTCCGGTGTTGGGCGCCATCACGACCTGTGTTGTGATTTTGGGTCGTGACAACATGGTATCAGAGCACTAGGTTCACGTAGGTCTCACAAGTCACGGGCAAACCTAGTAGAGTCTTGCAGATCGGTATAGAGACGTCGTACTTATCTTCGGGAGGCTATAGGATGTTAGGAAAACCTCTCCTTATTTTTATTCTATCGTGCAGTCAATGGTTTACTAAATTTCATTCTATTCTCTCACAGATGGTGAGGACGCGTGCATCCGATATTCCAGACCCAGGGGGGCCGCTACCCCCGTTGTTCGAGGTCGTGGCAGAGGCCGAGGGATGGCACCGACCCGAGGTAGGGGACGAGGGCGTCCTCGAGCTATTCCAGTCATACCACCACCAGAGGACCCTACTATAGAGGAGCAGGGTGAGGTGCCCCCAACAGGTCCTGCTCCAGTGGACTTTATGAAGGAGCTAAGATTCCAGGAGATCATGGGCCGTATGATGTGGTTCATGGACACCGTGTCCCAGGCCGATTTATTTCTGGCAGATCTGGCCACATATTAGGTGGGAGGGGGGACAGACTCCTACCACCCAGGCTGCAGGTCAGGCAGTAGCATTACATCGTACCCCGGGTACACTGCCCGCGGGTGGAGCCCAGCCAGTAGCAGCAGCACCTGAGCTCAGACTAGCTGCAGACGATGATCTGCAGAAGTTACTTGATAGATGGACCCGATTGCACCCTCCTATCTTCGGGGGTGAGAAGGCCGAGGATGCCCAGGACTTTATTGATAGGTGCAGGGATAGACTGCACAACATGAGGATACTGGAGTTCCATGGGAGCAGTTCATTCAGCTGTTCCTGGACATGTATATTCCACCCTCCTAGAGGGAAGAGTTGCGATACCATTTTGAGCAGCTGGAGCAGGGACAGATGTCAGTGACAAACTACGAGGCCAGGTTTTCTGAGTTGTCTCGGCATGCCCTTATGATACTTCCTACTGATGCTGAGAGAGTGCAGAGATTTGTAGGTGGGCTGCACTCAGGTATTAGGGCCAACATGACTCGAGAGGTGGAGATGGGGACTCCCTATCATCTTGTGGTCGAGATAGCTCGCCGGAATGAGGGTTATCGTTCGAGAGGCAGAGAGCAGGGTCAGCAGGATAAGAGGGCTAGATTTTTAGGAGATTTCAGAGGTGCCAGCCAGGGGTAGAGGTTAGTTCGGTAGAGGCCAGCCTAGCAGGCCTCCATATTCAGCTCGTCCACCACCTCCCCGTGGTACTCCAGTGAGGCCCTATTTCAGCTCCATGCCAGAGAGGTCCTACTGCCCACCAGCCATTCAGGGTTCCTCAGGCGGGTATTCCGATTATCAAGGGTCTTCTATTCCTTACTTCAGCGCCATGCCAGAGAGTTCCACCGTCCCTTGGCTGTCCAGGTTCCTTCTTCAGGGCAGTAGGCCATGCCACCAGCTAGATGTTATGAGTGTGGGGATCCAGGCCATATGAGGAGGAATTTTCCCAGGCTTCGGAGCAAGGCGTTCAGCAGAGCTATCAGCCTACACTTTCAGCACCGGTGGTTCGTCCACCCAAAGGTGGAGGGCAGACTGGTAAAGGTCGTCCCAGAGGTGGAGGCCAGGCAGGGGGAGCTCTTCCTTCCAGTGGTGGTCAGTCTTCCGGTGCTCCAGATAGATTCTATGCTATCCCGGCCAAATCATATGCAGTGGCCTCAGACACCGTGATCACATGTATTATTACAGTATGTGGTAGAGAGGCATCAGTGTTATTTGATCCAGGATCCACTTATTCCTATGTTTCGATCTTATTTGCTCATTTTCTGGATGTCCCTCGTGAGTCCTTGGGTTCTCCTATTTATGTGTCCACTCCCGTGGGTGATTCTATGGTTGTAGACCGGATTTGTCGGTTCTGTGTGATTTCTTTTTGCGGGTTCGAGACTCGAGCTGATATCTTATTGCTTAACATGGTTGATTTTGAGATTATTTTAGGGATGGATTGGCTATCTCCTTATCATGTCGTGCTAGATTGCCATGCCAAGACAGTTACTTTAGTCATGCCAGAGTCGCCTAGGCTAGAGTGGAGAGGTTCCTCAGTTAGTGTAGCCAACCGGGCTATTTCATTCCTGAAGGCTCGACACATGGTCGAGAAGGGTTGTCTGGCCTACCTCGCCTATGTGCGGGATACCACCGCTGAGTCTCCGACGATTGATTCAGTGCCAGTTGTTCGAGAGTTTGCTGATGTATTTCCTTCGGATCTTCCGGGCGTGCCTCCGGATCGTGATATTGATTGCTGCATTGATTTAGCTCTAGGCACCCAACCTATATCTATTCCTCCATACTGTATGGCTCCGAAAGAGTTGAAGGAGTTGAAGGAGCAACTTGAGGAGTTGTTAGCTAAGGGGTTTATCAGACCGAGTGTATCGCCGTGGGGTGCTCCAGTTCTATTCGTGAAGAAAAAGGATGGGTCCATGCAGATGTGTATTGATTACCGCCAGTTGAACAAGGTTACCATTGAGAACAAGTATCCTTTGTTGCGCATCAATGATTTGTTTGACCAGTTACAGGGTGCTCGTGTGTTTTCTAAGATTGATTTGAGATCGGGGTATAATCAANCTTTGTCATTGTCTTCATTGATGACATTTTGATTTACTCACGTAGCCTGGGGGAGCACGAGCATCATTTGAGAGTTGTGTTCCAGACTTTGCGAGAACAGAAGCTATATGCTAAGTTCTCCAAGTATGAGTTCTGGATGGATTCCGTGGCATTCTTGGGGCATGTGGTATCCGGAGAGGGTATCAAGGTTGATCCTCAGAAGGTTGAGGAGGTTCAGAGTTGGTCGCGTCCTATTTCAGCTATAGAGATCAGGAGCTTTTTGGGCCTAGCAGGCTATTATTGCCGATTTGTGGAGGGTCCTCTTCTATTGAAGCTCCATTGACTAGATTGACTCAGAAGAATGCGTCATTCCAATGGTCTGACGACTGTGAGACGAGCTTTCAGAAGCTCAAGACAACATTGACCTCAGCACCAGTTTTAGTATTGGCTTCCGGTTCTGGGATGTATACAGTATATTGTGACGCTTCACGCGTTGGCTTGGGGTGTGTAT
>ML395377.1:0-30896 GCA_005239525.1 Nicotiana knightiana | reverse complement strand
CAACGGTCTCCCCTCCCCCCTTAACGACCAAAAGACCTCGAGTGGACCGCACCCGTCCCACAAAAAGTAAAGATTCTCGGTCCCACATCCTAGCTAAGGCGTTCTCTCATTACGGGTTGCTCGTTTCGGCTCCAAATCGCCAAATCTTTAACTTTTCAAAAATCGTAAATCGAGGTATTCTCACTTAGTTTTTGTTGAAACTCGTATAAAAAATGCATATTAATTGTTTTTAATGTGTTCTATGTTGTTTTGTGATTATTTTGCGA
This sequence comes from Nicotiana knightiana, assembly GCA_005239525.1. Lineage (NCBI taxonomy): Eukaryota > Viridiplantae > Streptophyta > Magnoliopsida > Solanales > Solanaceae > Nicotiana > Nicotiana knightiana. Next base: position 30,630 of record ML395377.1, on the reverse strand, counting down.
TTTCAATATTTTGTTATTTTTATCCGGACTATGAAATTAGTGTGCTAAAAATGTTAGTAAAAATAGAGAAATTATATTAGTTGTTAAAAAAAATGTTAATAAGTTACTTTTCCTGTGGTATATGTATTTTCGTGAATATTTTGTGATTAAATTTATTTGTTATTTTTATCTGGTTTAGATTATGTATTTGCTTAAAGACTAGTAAAATCGATAAATTGTTACTTTAGTTCCCTCTAGTGGTATCTTGTGGCCTAATGTAGTACTTGTATTTGTAATGTAATGCCCTTTTAGCCTAGTAAAATGCAGTGCCCTTTAGCGTAGTATCCTTGTAGTTATTGAAATTAATCATTGAAGTATCTATTATACCCAAAAGTACGTCAAAATAGTTGATAGTTCAAACACAAACTCTGTCCAATTCTAGTCAACGATTGTAAGAAAATAACATGAGAAAATAACAATATTTTCTGGATACCTTGGTTCTATTGGGCCTCAAATATCGAGCCCGCAATCTATATGTGAATATTTAATAATTAAATGTTGTATAATTATAAAAATTAATCATTTAATTTTATCATAGTAAAATATAAGTGAGTCATAAACAAAAATATACAATAATAATAAAACTAACATATAGATTAATAAAACTAACATATATAATATTAAACTAACATATAAATAATAAACTAACATTTAAAATAACAGACATATTGAGTGATAAATCGAGTAAATTTTCTCATCATGAACACGAGAATTCAGGATATCTTGGTGCTATTGGGCCTCAAATATCGAGCCCGGAACCCATATGTGAATATTTAATAATTAAATCTTATATAATTATGAAAATTAATCATTTAATTTACAAACAAACATATAAAATAATAAAACTAACATGTAAAATAATAAATTAACATATTAAAGTAAAATAATATAACTAATCCTGTTTAATTTATAGTCGACGACATGGAGGTTCCGCCTTTGCATCCCGGACCTGCTAGCCTGGAGATACTGTCTTTACAGGGCGATCATAGGTTGTCCCACATATGGGAGGGACAGTTACTGGCCCAGACTTTCCACTCCAGGAGAGTAGACGATATGTGGGGCTTTCTCAAGGACCGCGCTCTCCAACCCCGTATAGTCAGGCGCCTCCAGAATACGGGCTTTTATAGGATTGTGGAGATCGGCCGGCTGCATCTCGATTGGTCGTTGATCACGGCCCTGATAGAGCGGTGGCGACCGGAGACGCACACATTCTATTTGCCTATTGGCGAGGCCACCATCACGCTGTAGGAAGAGGAGGTCATGTATGGATTGCCCTTTGTGGACACCCTGTTGCTCTGCCGCAATCCATGAGAGAGCAGACAGGTTTGCAGTACCTGGACATGCTGCGGCAGCTCACCGATTTACAGCCACCGGAGGAGACTGCACTAGTTAGGGCCATTTGTCTGCAGTTGACGACTGTCTGACAGTATTTGGAGACATTGCACCCTGACATCACAGACGATACACCGGAGCTTCATATTCATCGGTACACGAGGTTGCTGCTGCTCCTTATGTTTGGAGGGTTTTGTTCCCGAACACTTTGGGGATCCTAGTCATCTTGAGATTTCTTCATCATCTTGAGCGGCTAGATTATTTACCCCAGTATAGCTGGGGGGCTGCTGTTCGCGGCTACTTGTACAGGCAGATGTGCCAGGCGATCATGGGCACCCAGTGTGACGTTGCTGGATTTTTGCCGCTACTACAAGTGAAAACATATTCGAATACTCTATTCATTATAAAATACCCAGTAAAAATATACCTTAAATTTTACGTTCACTTTGTATGTTAGGTTTGGGCCTGGGAGTGGTTCCTGTAATTGCAGCCACCTCTACCACCATTAGCTCCGGGTGCACCACATCCATTTCTCCCTCTAGCTAGGAGGTGGGTTGATAGGCGGGGATATGGACGAGAGTACGAGGCTCAACATAATCTCCCCTTGTGCAGGGATTTGTTGGATTTGCTGGAGGGTGCACAGGTAAATGTATACCTATGTTTACTTGGCCTGGCTTCATATGTGTTGCGTTTACTCACATTTTGTTGTTGTTATGTAATAGTTCATTTGGAGGCCATACAACGACAAGCTAATAGCTGGCTTGCCCGATTATTGCTCAGCCGGCCGACTTATGTGGAGCTCTTCCGTCCCGTTGATGTGCCTTGATATTATGGAGCATCATGCCACCAAGCGGGTACTTCTCCAGTTTGGCTGCCCGCAACTTGTACCGCCACTGCCCGCCTGGTATACCATACATTACCAGCGGGATGATCGTTCAAGGGTGGACGAGACATATATGGCATGGCTAGAGGTGCAGATCGATACCTAGGACCGGCGACTTGACCTGATTCGGCCCCCACCCCCTTCACCGCACCGGACGGATACTGAGCATGATATGGGATGGTACCGCAGCGTTACTCGAATTTTCGTCGGGAATCCCATTTATCGCGTTGGCGGTCAGTATGTTCCATACGCCGGAAGGCACGAGGTACTGGCATGTTATTTGGTATACTTACTTATAACTTTAACCTAGCGTTCCGTAATTTATATTTTACATGTTGTGCAGGCTATTGGCCTACATTTGTTCCACCAGTTGGGATTGCAGATGCAGCAGCATACTGGTGAGGGAGCGGCCATTTTGCACGAGTATGGCCGGTAGGTTACAGATCTGGCTGACGGACATTGCAGCGAGCCCGAGAGGATGAGCGCTTAGGACACGAGCCTCATTATGTGGCACATGAGCAGTACCATCATGGGGCACCTATGGTGCCAGAGCGTGGTCGACGTGGCAGGCGTGCCCCACGAGGTAGGGGTATCCCACGAGGTCGTGGGGGTCCGCGAGGAGGTGGTCCCTAGCAAGGGGGAGATGAGGCACTTGTTGAGGATGTTGGAGTTGATCAGCTGGGTTACCACCGTGAGCTATACTAACTTCACAACAGCAAGCCGTCATTCAGCCTTCAGCTTCAGCTCACTCCAGGGACTTCGCAGGTGCCCCGTCAGATCCATTATTGATCACGGGAACGAGCATTACGCGAGAGGATTGGGATCAGTATTTTCCTACTCCTCCAAGCCCATCAACCGTTGTTGATTATCGGTCGACACGAGATGTGGATAGTGGGCGCCGGTTGAGTTATGGCTCATCATCGAGGGATGCTGGGGATCTTTCACATGCGCATGTATGTTTGTATTACTATTAAATTTATATTTGTTTTTATCTCATTGATTAGCCATAATATCTTTATGTATTTTTATTAAGGCTTCATCATCTCCCATCACGGAGGCCACTTTGTGCAATACTGGCCTGGCTGCGACAGATGATTATATTCAGGAGCGCGACGAGACCATGGTAAGACAATTTAAAATTTTGGGACTTAACACGTACATAAAAAATATATATTTTCATATACTGAAACATCTTATTATTCTATAGGTTACTGCTGGACAGACGGCCCCTTCTACCGAGCCTGCCAGCCCTACTGACAATCATGCTGCAACACATCCTCCGATAAAGAGACGACGTGATGAGGATGATCCTGATAGCGTAGCCGGGCGGGATGGGATGTGCCTCAGGCCAACGGCTGCATTGAAGCATACAGGATGTGGGACGCATTGAATTGTTTTGTATTTTATGTACATATGACATTTAGTAAATAATAGCAATAATTTTTATTGTTTACATTATATGCGCATTATGTTTTTATTTCTCCGATTCTTTGTTAGTTTACTACTACAACACAAATACAAACGTAGCAACTTAACATAATATTAATTCAGTACAACTAATGAAAATACATGACACGAAATACATAAAGATAAAATACTACATTCAACACATACATGTGTTTGTTTAGTCACTACCGCCTATTATTCTCTGCTCCAACACCTTAAATTTCTCTTCCAGCCTATTTTTTTATTCTTCCGCCTCTTTTAGTTTCTTCTGCAATGCCACATTTTCTCGTTTCATTTCAGACTCACGGTGTTGGTATTCATCATTCATATTCCAAATATACTGCAAAGATTCTTTGTAGTATTCCTGCTTAATGGGTGCATCATACCATTTCTCAAAATCACAATAATTTTTGTCATTGCCTCCAAACCTATTCAGACACATCCAGTATCTGCGCCCAACATTACCACCGGACCAACATTCCTTCATAATACAGCATTTGCCACAATAGTACCTTGGTTGGTCATTGCGTCTAAACATTTGTTAATGCAAGAAAAATGAAGAATTTATGAAAAGTTTTGCTATTTGTTTTGGTTAAACGTAGATAATAGTTAAAATGCGCTAGTTATTTATAGACAAGATAACACACATAACATAGTATTTAACCGCGCTATGCTTCACGTGTAAAAGATTTTTTCGGGTACAATACAGCTTTTCCAGAAGATAGCTTTTAGGCGGGTAGCTTTTCAGGTCGACAAGACAACACACATAATGTAGTATTTAACCGCGCAATGCTTCGCGTGTAAAAGATTCTTTCGGGTACAATACAATTTTTCTAGAAGATAGCTTTTGCAGGCCGGCAGCTTTTCAGGTCAACAAGACAACAAACATAACGTAGTATTATGCTTCGCGTGTAAAAGATTCTTTTGGGTATAATACAACTTTTCCAGAAGATAGCTTTTGCAGGCGGGCAGCTTTTCAGGTCGACAAGACAACACACATAACGTAGTATTTAACCGCGCTATGCTTCGCATGTTAAAGATTCTTTTGGGTACAATACAGCTTTTCCAGAAGATAGCTTTTGCAGGCGGGCAGCTTTTCAGGTCGACAAGACAACACACATAACGTAGTATTTAACCGCGCTATGCTTCGCATGTTAAAGATTCTTTTGGGTACAATACAGCTTTTCCAGAAGATAGCTTTTGCAGGCGGGCAGCTTTTCAGGTCGACAACATAATTGTTTTCTTTTTAAAATTGGTTTATTTTAGATTTTTTATTTGTATGATTATCTTAAATATCAATAAGATTTAACAGCAATGTAAACATAATTTTATTTCATATATTCTGCAAGATAAAAAAGTACATACACTTATTACAACCACATTACATAAACAAAACACTACGTGTATCCTTGATAGTTGGGCACATTAGATAAACTTCCACCAGGAGCTGGAATACCACCTCCACCCAAACCAGCTGAAGGACATTTACCACAGTGGTGTCCTGTTTGCGAGCATATGCCACATTTGCGCGCATAAATGATATCACCAACATCTATTTGGTTCCGTATACGCATTCTTTTTTGCACTTGTCGCTGACGCAAAAACTCCTTGTTACACACCATTTTAAATGGTTTCGGTGGCCAATAATGCTCAGCACCCACTGGCTGCAACCGCCCACTATAGGTGTTTAAGTATGCAGCAACACTATATTCTTTATCAACGTAGTTGGTTGGCCCTAAAACTGTATGTTAAAAGCACTTGATGGCATATGAGCACGGCATGTGATAGGCAGACCATTTCCCACAAGAGCATAACCTTCTGGATTCATTTATGGTGTGTATATTATTCCCCCAATTTTTATGGATAGCGGTGCGAACTTCAAAAATATTTCGCTTGTGAAAATATTGTAAAAATGAATGCCAATGTGCTCGCCGCTTGTATTTCTCAAATCTTTTCACTGGTAGTGGCATAAATTCAACACCCTTTGCCATCAATGACGTTGCAGCTCTAGCCTTTTCAACAAACCTCTCCGCCATCTGCTTGAATGACATCCGCACCATGGCAGTGACAAGAAATCCTCGTGCATACTTCAATAACCCGTTGAAAGACTATGACACATTTGTAGTCAGAATTCCCTGTCTTCTGCCACCATCTGCATGCAAAGTCCACTTTTAAGGTTATGTCTCATCAACCAATGATAGGCTCCCTCATCTTCTTGCCTGATAGATTCCATGCGCCTCCTGAATTTTCACTCTTGATGATCTGTTACAGCCATCCACATTAAATCATGCAAATCCTTGTTGGGATGTGCCTTCTGGAAATTGGCCTTCAGGTGCCTCACACAGTAACGGTGGTAGGCATACGGTTCTTTCCATTCATGCAAATTTTCTACAGAACTTATAATACCATCATGCCGATCAGATATTAGACAAATACATGAACGTTGTTTGACAACATGCTCTTTCAAGTGGTTCAAAAACAATGTCCACGTCTCTTGGATTTCATTGGCACTAATAGCAAAAGCTAAGGGAAAACTTCCATTAGCATCTACTGCAGCGACGATCAACAGCTTAATATTATACTTTCCATAGACATGAGTGCCCTCTATGGATATTACCGGCCGGTAATGCACAAAACCATCAATTGCTGGTTTAAATGCCAAAAACACGTATTTGAATATATATTCTGGTATTCCCGGACTCCACTCAATCTTCCATTCAACAACAGTCCCGGGTTTAAACTGTTGCAAAGAGGACATGTACCTGGGTAGAAATGCAAATGACTTATCCCAGTTACCATAAACAATTTCAAATGCACGTTTGCGCTCGAGAAATTCCTTTCTTTTGGTAATGGTACAGTCATATTCCTGGTGGATGGATGTAATACACTCTTTGATCTTGTACCTTATGGACGCTTTAATGTGTGGAATCAAGACAAAAGAAATCAAGTCCACATCCAAGTTGAAGTGATTCACACTGAATGTGTCCATTTCAGAATTGTGGGTGCCAATATATTTACCCACAACCCATATATTTGTTTTTTTTTTCGCATGCAGCATCCAATTACAACCTGTAAACCATCTACGGTAAACAACCTTGTATACATCCGGAAGTGACTCCCATACCCTCATATCATGACACTCTTTTACGTTGTACATTTTCACCGCCATGCTTAGGCGCGCTTTATCAGGAAAAAGCATGCCCTTTGACAGCACCATTGGTCTATACTCATCCCACATTGCTGTCTGAATTTCGTCAGTATCCCTTGTGAGGGAATCCACATCTGGCATACTTGGAAAATGATCAAGGTAGGGAATATCCCTTGAATGAAACGGAACGTGGGACTCATACACTCTGGCTCCCTCATCAAATCAGGTCCAGCATTCTCTTCCTCCTCATCACCACCCTCATCAGGGAAGGGTGTGTCATCTCCGGACTCATCTACATTGTTGTCATTATTACTGTTCTCTTCCAGACTCTTTGCATCTGCCAGATCCTGATTAAATATGTCATCTTCGGGCAATTGATTCAGGACAGGACGTTCAAGTAGCTCATTTTCACCGCACAACCAACAAAATAATGAGTTACTCAAATTGATAAATACTTTACATATAGCTATATCACTTCACATACAAATCGTAATGTGTTGACATCCCATGATGGACATCATCTTATTGGTGATGACTCCCGGATGGACCACCTTGGTCCAACACACCAGAACTACGTATATTCCAACTGGGCGTTGGTTCATAACTTGTAAAATTCATATCTGGCCAGTACCTCATGTGGAATATATGAGTGTTAATATAAAAATAAACATCATAACACAAAGGAAAATTGAAGTTTACCACTCGTCTTGTGGATCATGTAAAGTAGGAGAGAAATTGTTTCCTTGCTCCTCATTCGCTCGTGGAGATAAGTTTAGATCAGGCCAAACTCTTTCAGTCGGAACCTGTTCGGCTAATACTGCTCCAAAATAACCACCCGATGACTGAGGGATATCCCTGCTTTGCACAACCTCATTATTGCGAACGTCTTCAACGTTGGCGTACATTTCTAACATTTTTATCAAAAGAAATTCACGGTATTCATCCGGAGTCCTCAAAAAATCATTCAGAGTTTCATCATCCTCAATGTTAAACTCGGCATAACAAGCAACCCCTTGCGGAGTGACAGAATATGAATATCTTCCGGTTACTTTAAGGTTCACCGAACGTTTGCTCACACTCAGTTTTTTACATAACAAAGATACCAATCTATCGTACTCCATTTTAAGTGACAACTTAACATGACACTATGGAGATAAACTATAGCTTACTGNCCCCCCCCCAGTATAATGAAACCCTAATTCTTCACTCTTCAGACATTATGACAAAATCTAAAACAACTTAACAAAGAAAAATTTAACAAGACTTGAGAATATTTATGAATGAAATTTTACAAAATCATTAACTTCTTTAAATAAGGCAATGCCCAATTCGTGGTCGAATTTTTTGAGGTAAAGTGCCTTAAATAAGGGCATTATTGTAACGATCCGACCGGTTGTTTTGCTTCCTAGAACCTCTTACCCCTAAATAAGACTTCCTATATTTTCTTTTATTGATTTATGACTTGCGGGGATGGTTGAATCGGGATTTGGAAGAGTATGGGTTGAAATTGGAACACTCGGTTCCTTAAGGTTGGCCAAAAGGCTAAGTTTGAATTTGGTCAACATTTTGAGTAAACGACCCCGGAATCGGGATTTGAATGTTCCAATAGGTTCCTATGATGATTTCGAACTTGGGCATATGTTCAGAACGGGTTTTGGATGACCCGGGAGCGTTTAGGCGCCAAAAAGCGAAATAAGATTCTTGAAGTTCTATAATTGAGGTTTGGAACGTGTTTTGATGATGTCGAGGTCCAAATGAAATTTCGAGACCGAAAATAGTTCCGTAATGTCATTTAAAACTTGCACGCAAAATTTAGCATCATTCCGAGTAGTATAAGTACGTTTCGCCGCATTGGAAGTAAATTGAAGAACTTGAAGTTCATAAGTTTGAATCAATTGGTTTTAGGGTGTGATTCTTAGTTTTAATGTTGTTACGGGTGTTCCGAGAGTTCGTGCAAGTCTGTTTTATCATTCCAAACTTATCGGTATGTTCGGGTGAGGCCCCGAGCGTCAATCGGACAAGGCTCGAGCTTAGTTGAGAAAGTGTGAAAGAGCTGATGCTCCAAGCTTCTGTCAAAACCGCACCTGCGGTTGGCCAGATGCAGGTGTGAGACCGCAGAAGTGGCTCATCAATCACAGATACGGCCCAAGGGGAGAAACCCAAGTCCCACAGATGCGGCCCTAACTAGCCCGGCCCAATTCCGCAAAAGCGGACTATCCCTCACAGAAGCGAGACTGCAGATATGGTCCCCTAACAGCAGGTGCGAAAACCGTTGAAGGCAGTGCCTTCATTTAATACGGGAAATGTGTCATTTTTGGCACATTTCATTCATTTCTTAGGCGATTTGGGATCTTCCAAAGAGGGTATTTCGGCCAAGCATTGTGAGATAAGTTATTTCTTCATAATGTTAGTTTAATACATATATTAGGGGTAGATTACACCATGGAAATTGGTGAAAAATGTGGGTTTAGAGTAAAACCTAGGGTTTTGATAAAATAAGATTTAACCACGAAATTAGTTATAGAATCTAGTAAAAATCATATATTATTGATCCTAAGGTTATGGGTAACAACTTTCTTTAAGAATTTCCAAAATCCGAGCATGTGGGCCCGGGGGCGAATTTTAGGAATCTTACAAATTAGCTTGGGTAATCACTTAAATGGTTGAATTATGAACTTTTGAGCATAGATTGAATTGTTTATGTAATGTTTGGTTAGTTTCAAGTTGTTGGGCGTCAAATCTGGAGGTTTGAGTGCATTCTTGAATCATGAAGTAGGCTCGATACGAGGTAAGTCTCCTTTCTAACCTTGTAAGAGGGAATTATCCCTATAGGCGAAATAATATATTGTGGGCTACTATTTGTGGGGGCTACGTACGCACGAAGTGACGAGAGTCTCTACGTAGCTACTAAAGTGCTTAAGTCCGGGTAGTCTAGGGTCCAAAAGCATAATTGCTTGTCGTACTCGTAAATGTTATTGACAAACTTAAAAAGCTTAAATCGTGTCGAACTTGGTGAATATATATTTTCTAAATTACTACGAATCACTTTCTTGACTGTTAAAAAAGAAGTTGTGATTTCTTGAATGATTTTCCCCTAAAGAAGTCTTGAATTGGCTGTTTGAATGTGTGTATCTATGAGTACCTGCGTCGCATGTATGATTCGCGAGTGTGGTAATTGATGCATCTATAATTCGCGTCGTTCGACCCTCCGATAGTGCACATTTATTATTTCATTAGATCAGGTCGTACGTCCTCGGCATTATATGCGCATGCTATTGCTTGGCATTTTTCGTTATTTTTACTGCTTAGATGCCTTGGAAAAACAAATTGTCAACTGAAATAATAGAAATCGAAATACATGCATTTATGGAAAGACTTGTCATTTCTTATCATTTTCTACTATTAAATCTTGATGTTCATGCTTAGCCTCATTCTTAAATATAATGTTTGACCCTAGTAAGTGTCAAGTCGACCCCTCGTCACTAGTTCTTCGAGATTAGACTGGATACTTACTGGGTACATAATGTTTATGTACTCATGCTACGCTTCTGTACTTAACTGTAAAGGTTCTGAGACATGTGCATCTGGTTACCAGTACGGAGTGCGGTCTTGATATAGAGGCAGAGATTCCACGGTGAGCTGCTTATCCTGATGTCATTCAGCAGCGCATTGGAGTCTTTTCTTTTGCTTATTCTGTCTATTCTATTTCAGACAGTAGAGTAGATGTATTCTTTTGTTTATTCTACTAGATGCTCATATACTTGTGACATTAGTTCCGGGCACACACATTGGTGAATTATTCTTTTGGGGATGTACTTATTTAAATTTGACTTCTTTTGATCCTTGCAATCTAATTTGCCTTGTCATTTGCTATGTTCAAATGCTTAGTGACTTATGTTAAGATATTGTTGGATAGGTTGTTAATAAAATAAATGGGACTTACTAGATGAATTGTGTTGGCTTGCCTAACATCGGTGTTGGGCACCATTGCGACCTAGAGTTGAATTTGGGTCGTGAAAACATGGTATCAGAGCTCTAGGTTCACGCAGGTCTCACAAGTAATGGGCAAACCTAATAGAGTCTTGCGGATCGATACAGAGACTTCTGTATTTATCTTCGGGAGGCTATGGGGTGATAGGAAATTTCTCTTTATTCATCTTCTATCGTGCAGTTGATGGTATACTAAATTTCACTCTTCTATTCTCTCATAGATGGTGAGGACGCGTACAACCGACGTTCCAGACTCTGGAGGAACCGCTCCCCTCGTTGCTAGAGGCCGGGGGAGGGCACCGACCTGAGGTAGGGGACGAGGGTGTCCCAGAGATACCCCAGTTGCACCACCAGCGGATCCAACAGAGGATCCTATCATTGAGAAGCAAGGCGAGGTGCCCGCAAGGATCTTGCCCTAGTGGATTTCACGACAGCGCCGGGCTTTCAGGAGGTCATGGGCCGTATGATGCGGTTCATGGACACTATGACCCAGGCTGGTTTCTTTTCAGCAGACCCGGCCACATCTCAGGCGGGAGAGGGAGAACAGATCCCTATTGCCCAGGCCCAGAAACATGCAGTTGCGGTATATCAGACTCCGGGTATACTACCGCAGGTGGGGCCCGACCAGTAGCAGCAGTAGCACCTAAGCTCAGACCTGCTGCGGGCGGCGATCCACAGAAGTTAATGGACAAATGGACTAGACTACACCCTCCTGTCTTCGGGGGCGAGCGTCACGAGGATGCTCAGGATTTCATTCATAGATGCAGGGACAGACTGCACAACATGAGGATACTGGAGTCTCATAGGGTTGACTTAACTACTTTCCAGCTAGAGGGCAGGGCCCGTAGATGGTGGCAGTCTTATGTTCTAGGCAGGCCAACGGATTCTTCTCCCATCACCTGGGAACATTTTACTCGCCCACCAGCTATTCAGGGTTCCTCTGGTGGGTATTCTGGTCATCAGAGTTCTTCCAGTGCTTATTTCATTGCCATGCCAGAGTGTTCATACCGTCCTCCAGCCATTCAAAGTTCCTCCAGTGGGTATTTCGGCCATCAAGTCCAGTTTTTAGGTAGCAGTCTATGGCACTGAGAGGTTGCTATGAGTGTGGAGATCCGGGTCATATGAAGAGTACTTGCCCTAGACTTTGGGGCAGTGCAGTGCAGCAGAGTCATCAACCTATGATTTCAGCACCGGCTATCCGACCGCCCAGAGGCGGGGGACAGGTTGGTAGGGGTCGTCATAGAGGTGGAGGCCAGGTAGGGGGAGTTCAACCAGCTGTTGTTCAGTCAGGTGGAGGCCATCCAGCCGGCACTCCAGCCAGATTCTATGCTTTTTTGGCCAGACCAGTTACATTGTCCTCGGATGCCGTTATCACAGGTATTATTTCAATCTGCGGTAGGGATGCTTCTGTATTATTTGATCCAGGTCTACCTATTCGTATGTATCGTCTCTGTTTGCTCATCTCCTGGATAATCCTCGTGATTCCCTGGGTACTCATATTTATGTGTCCACTCCTGTGAGTGATTCTGTGGTCGTGGATCGAATATATCGGTCATGTGTGGTCGCATTCTGTGGTTTTGCGACTACATCGGACTTCTTGCTACTTGATATGACTGACTTTGAGGTCATCCTGGTCATAGAAAGGTTTTCTCCTTATCACGTCATCCTAGATTGCCATGCCAATACTGTTACTTTAGCCATGCCCGAGTTGCCGAGATTGGAGTGGAGATATTCCTCAGTTAGTGCAGCTAGTCAGGTTATTTCTTTTCTGAAGGCTCGACGCATGGTCGAGAAGGGTTGCTTGGATTATCTAGCTTATGTACGAGACACCACCGCTGAGTCTTCGACGATTGATTCAGTACCAGTAGTCTGGGATTTCGCCGATGTGTTTCTTTCTGACCTCCCAGGCATACCGCCAGAGCGTGATATTGATTTCTATATTTACTTGACTCCAGGTACCCAGCCTATATCCATTCCACCATACCGTACGGCTCCGAAAAAATTGAAAGAATTGAAAGAACAGCTTGAGGAGTTGCTAGCTAAGGGGTTTATCAGACTGAGTGTATCGCCTTGGGTGCTCCAGTGTTATTTGTGAAGAAGAAGGATGGGACTATGCGGATGTGTATTGACTACCTCCAGTTGAACAAAGTTACCATCAAGATCAAGTACCCGTTGTCGCGCATCGATGATTTGTTTGACTAGTTGCAGGGTACTAGGGTGTTTTCTTAGATTGACTTGAGATTAGGGTACCATCAGCTGAAGATTCGGGACTCAGATGTTCCGAAGACTGCCTTCCATACTAGATATGGCCATTATGAGTTTGTTGTGATGTCCTTTGGTTTGACTAATGCCCCAGCGGCGTTTATGGATTTGATGAACATGTTGTTCAGGCCTTATATTGATTCATTTGTCATTGTCTTCATTGATGACATCTTGATCTACTCACGTAGCCTAGGGAGCACGAGCAGCATTTGAGAGTAGTGCTTCAGACCTTACAGGAACGAAGGTTGTATGCCAAGTTCTCCAAGTGTGAGTTTTGGTTAGATTCTGTGGCATTCTTGGGACATGTTGTATCCGGAGAGGGTATCAAGGTGGATCCCAAGAATATTGAGGCAGTTCAGAGTTGGCCACGCTCTACTTCAGCGACTGAGATCAGGAGTTTCTTGGGATTGGCAGGTTATTATCCTTGATTTGTAGAGGGCTTTTCATCCATTGCAGCCCCTCTAACTAGGTTGACCCAGAAGAGTGCCCCGTTCTGATGGTCCGACGAGTGTGAGGAGAGCTTTCATAATCTCAAGACGGCTTTGACCACGGCACCAGTTCTAGTGTTGCCTTTCAGTTCAGGGATGTATACAGTTTATTGCGACGCTTCACGCCTTGGTTTGGGATGTGTATTGATACATGAGGGATGAGTTATTGCATATGTTTCACTTCAGCTGAAGGTTCATGAGAAGAAATACCTCGTGCACGATTTGGAGTTGGCAGCGATTGTGCATGCTCTTAAGATTTGGAGGCATTACTTGTACGGAGTGTCTTGTGAGGTTTATACAAACCACTATAGTTTACAACACTTGTTCAAGCAGAGGGATCTTAATTTGAGGCAGTATAGATGGCTTGAGTTGCTGAAGGATATGACATCACTATTCTTTATCATCCGGGCAAGGCGAATATAGTTGCAGATGCCTTAAGCAGGAAGGCAGAGAGTATGGGTAGGTTAGCATTCATTTCGGCGGAGGAGAGGCCACTAGCTTGAGACGTCCAGTTCTTGGCTAACAAACTTGTGAGGCTGGACATTTCAGAGCCCAACCAAGTTCTTGCATGTGTTGTCACTCAGTCTTCATTATTGGGCCAGATCAAGGCCCGACAGTTAGATGATCCGCATTTGGAAGTTCTCAGGGAGACGGTGCTACAGGGTGGTGCCAAGGAGGTTTCTATTGGCGAGGATGGTGTCCTGCAACTTCAGGGTCGCCTATGTGTTCCTAATGTTGATGGCCTGAGGGAGAGGATTCTAGAGGAGGCACACAGTTCACGATATTCTATTCATCCAGGTGCTACAAAGATGTATCGTGATCTGAGGCAGCATTATTAGTGGCAGCGAATGAAGAAAGACATAATGGAGTATGTATCTAGATGCCTAAATTACCAATAGGTTAAGTATGAGAACCAAAGGCCAGGAGGCCTACTCCAGCAGATGACTATACCTGAGTGGAAATGGGAGCGCACATCACTATGGACTTCGTAGTTAGGTTGCCACAGACTTTGCGGAAGTTCGATGCAGTATGGGTTATTGTTAACAGGTTGACCAAGTCGGCACATTTTATTCCAGTAGCCACTACTTACACTTCAGAGAGGTTGGCCAAGATCTACATTCGGGAGATAGTTCGGTTGCACGGTGTGCTGGTGTCCATCATATCAGATAGAGGTCCTCAGTTCACTTCGTATTTCTGGAGGGCCGTACATAGTGAGTTGGGCACCCGTGTAGAGCTCAACACAACATTCCACCCACATACCGACGGGCAGTCGGAGCGAACATTTCAGATACTGGAGGACATGCTTAGGGCATGTGTGATTGGCTTTGGAGGGCAGTGGGATCAGTCTTTGCCCTTGGCCGAGTTTGCTTACAACAACAGCTATCAGTCCAACATTGAGATGGATCCATTTGAGGCTTTATATGGTCGGCGATGTCGTTCTCCCATCGAGTGGTTTGATCGTGGCGAGGCTAAGTTATACGGTACTAATTTGGTAAAGGATGCCTTGGAAAAGGTAAAGTTAATTCAGGAGAGGCTTCACACGGCTCAACCCAGGCAGAAGAGTTACGCGGATCAGAAGGTGCATGATGTGTAATTTATGGTTGGCGAGAAGGTTCTCTTGAAAGTCTCACCGATGAAGGGTATTATGAGGTTCGGGAAAAAGGGCAAGTTGAGCCTAAGGTTTATAGGTACATTTGAGGTGTTGAGGCGAGTTGGGGAGGTTGCCTATGAGCTTGCTCTACCTCCTAGCTTGTCAGGTGTTCATCCAGTTTTT
This sequence comes from Nicotiana knightiana, assembly GCA_005239525.1. Lineage (NCBI taxonomy): Eukaryota > Viridiplantae > Streptophyta > Magnoliopsida > Solanales > Solanaceae > Nicotiana > Nicotiana knightiana. The sequence continues at coordinate 15,268 of ML395377.1, read as the reverse complement.
CACGTATCTATGCTCCGTAGGTATCACGCTGACTTATCTCATGTGTTAAACTTCAGTACCATTCAACTAGACGAGAGGTTGGGTTGCGAGGAAGAGCCTATGGCTATTGTTGATAGGCAGGATCGCCAGTTGAGGTATAAGAGAGTTTCCGCAGTGAAGGTCCAATGGAGGGACCAACCAGTCGAGGAGGCGACTTGGGAGTCCGAGGAGCACATACAGAGCAGATATCCACACTTGTTCAGCACTCCAGGTATGATCCTAGACCCGTTCGAGGACGAACGTTTGTTTAAGAGGTGGAGAATGTAACGACCCAACCGTTCATTTTGCTTCCTAGAACCCCATACCCCTAAATAAGACTTTCCATATTTTCTTTTATACATTTATGACTTGCGGGGATGGTTGGTTCGGGATTTGGAAGAGTTTGGGTTGAAATTGGAACACTTCGTTCCTTAAGGTTGGCCAAAAGGCCAAGTTTGACATCAGTCAACATTTTGAGTAAACGACCTCAGAATCGGGATTTGAAGGTTCTAATAGGTTCGTATGATGATTTCGGACTTGAGTGTATGTTCGGAACGGGTTTTGGATGACCCGGGAGTGTTTTGGCGCCAAATAGCGAAATAAGATTCTTGAAGTTCTATAATTGAGGTTTGGAACGTGTTTTGACGATATCAAGGTCCAAACGAAATTCCGAGACCGAAAATAGTTTTGTAATGTCAGTTTAGACATGCACGCAAAATTTAGCATCATTTCGAGTAGTATAAGTACGTTTCGCCGCATTGGAAGTAAATTAAAAAACTTAAAGTTCATAAGTTTGAATCAATTGGTTTTAGGGTGTGATTCTTAGTTTTAATGTTGTTACAGGGGTCCGAGAGTTCGAGCAAGTTCGTTTTATCATTCCAAACTTATCGGTATGTTCGGGCAGGGGCCCCGAGCGTCAATTGGACGAGGCTCGAGCTTAGTTGAGAAAGTGTGAAGGAGTTGATGCTCAGGCTTCTGTCAAAACCAGGCCTGCGGTTGGCCAGCCGCAGGTGCGAGACTGCAAAAGCGGCTCATCACTCACAGATGCGGCCCAAGGGGAGGAGCCCAGGTCCGGCAGATGTGGCTCCTCTTCTACAGAAGCGAAATCGCAGAAGCGGTCCTCAGACTGCAAATGCGGCCCCAGCTAGCCCGGCCAAATTTCGCAGAAGCGGACTATCCCTCGCAAAAGCGAGACCGCATATGCGGTCCCCTAACAGCAGGTGCGGAAACCGCTAAAGGTAGTGCCTTCATTTAATACGGGAAATGTGTCATTTTTGGCACACTTCATTCATTTCTTAGGCGATTTGGGAGCTTCCAAAGAGGGGATTTCGGCCAAGAATTGTGAGATAAGTTATTTCTACATAATGTTAGTTTAATACATAGATTAGGGGTAGATTACACCATGGAAATTGGTGAAAATTATGGGTTTAGAGTAAAACCTAGTGTTTTGATAAAAAATAAGATTTAACCATGAAATTAGTTATGGAATCTAGTAAATATCATATATTATTGATCCTAATGTTATGGGTAACAACTTTCTTTAAGAATTCCGAAATCCGAGCATGTGGGCCCGGGGGCGAATTTTAGGAAACTTACAAATTAGCTTGGGTAATCACTTAAATGGTGGAATTATGAACTTTTGAGCATAGATTGAATTGTTTATATAATGTTTGGTTAGTTTCAAGTTGTTGGGCGTCAAATCTGGAGGTTTGAGTGCATTCTTGAATCAGCAAGTATGCTCGATACGAGGTAAGTCTCCTTTCTAACCTTGTAAGAGAGAATTGTACCCATAGGTGAAATGATTAATTGTGTGCTACTACTTGTGGGGGCTACGTACGCACGAAGTGACAAGGGTCCGTGCATAGCTACTAAAGTGCTTAACTCCGGGTAGTCTAGGATCCAAAAGCATGCTTACTTGTCGTACTCGTAAATGTTATTGATAAACTTAAAAGGCTTAAATCGTGTCGAACTTGGTGAATATATATTGTCTAAATTACTAAGCATCACTTTCTTGACTGCTAAAAGAGAAGTTATCATTTCTTGAATGATTTTCCCCTAATGAAGTCTTGAATTGGTCGTTTGAATGTGTGTTTCTACGAGTACCTGCGTCACATGAATGATTCGCGAGTGGGATAACTCTTTTATTTAGATTAGAACGCGTCGCATGTATGATTCGCGAGTGGGATAATAGATGCATCTATGGTTCGCGCCGTTCGACCCTCCGGCAATGCACATTTATTATTTCGCTGGATCGGGTCGTACGTCCTCGGTATTATATGTGCATGCTATTGCTTGGCATTTTTCCGTTATTTTAACTACTTAAATGCCTTGGAAAACAAATTGTCAACTGAAATAATAGAAATCGAAATACATGCATTTATGGAAAGACTTGTCATTTTCTACTATTAAATCTTGATGTTCATACTTAGTCTCATTCTTAAATATAATGTTTGACCCTAGTAAGTGTCAAGTCGACCCCTCGTCACTACTTCTTCGAGATTAGACTGGATACTTACTGGGTACATAATATTTATGTACTCATGCTACGCTTTTGTACTTAATTGTACAGGTTTTGAGGCAGGTGCATCTGGTTACTAGTCCGAAGTGCGGTCTTGATATAGAGGTAGAGATTCCACGGTGAGTTGCTTATCCTGATGCCGTTCAGTAGCGCGTTGGAGTCTTTTCTTTTGTTTATTCTGTCTATTCTATTTCAGACAGTAGAGTAGATGTATTCTTTTGTTTATTCTACTAGATGCCCATATACTTGTGACACTAGTTCCGGGCACACACATTGGTGGATTATTCTTTTAGGGATGTACTTATTTAAATTTGACTTCTGTTGATCCTTGCAATCTAATTTGCCTTGTCATTTGCTATATTCAAATGCTTAGTGACTTAAGTTAAGATATTGGTTGATAGGTTGTTAATAAAATAAATTGGATTCACTAGATGAATTGTGTTGGCTTGCCTAACATCGGTGTTGGGCGCCATCGCGACCTAGAGTAGAATTTGGGTCGTGACAGCTATATCCATTTGAGTTATTGTTATGTCAGTTAAGTACAGAAGAATTTTTGGTGGGTCCACAAATATGTATAGCGCCTTAATAAACGACGCTATACATGCCCGTCTTTTCAAATTCAGGTATAGCGCCGTTATAAAGGGCGATATATGTATAACGTCCTTTTAAAAGGAACTATACCTTAACGTTAAGGTATAAAAGTGCTATATGTATTTTGTCACTAACTTTTTTTCACATATTTCAGTCCAAAAGAACCACATTTTGATTCCGGACTCCCTCGGTCTCCATCGGATGTGGGATGATTATCCAGGAATCCCTAGATAAGTTTCTTGCAAACCAAACGACCAAGAAACTTGGTCACGTACGCCGAAATTCGGTAAGTTTCTATGAATGACCAAGTTCTCAACTGATTGAATTGTGTGGGAGTGGGACGAACTTCTTTTCCCTTTTTCCCCTCACTTTTCAAAGTCATTGTCGTTTAACTAGAAACTGTCCAGAGTGTACTACGAACGACGTTTCTCTTGTTTGAGAAAGTGAAAGATGAAAATTCAAAAGCTAGTTGGGGATCGAAATCATCGTTAATTACTATTTATTAAAGAGGGTTCTGAAGTAAGTCTAAACTGGGCTAATAGTTACTAATTGGTTGAGCTGTGAATGAATCACAGTTTAAGTTGAAACAGGCATAAGTAGGTCGCTCAGGTGACCCCGCTTACCCCATGGGCAAACCTGTAATATGCAAAAACTTTTTGAATTTTGACCTATGGTGTCATCTTTCTGCAATATTTTCCTGGAAAACAGTCGGATTAAGTGGATCCAGGTTTGAGCTTTACCTTAAACTCAGCAGTGGCCGACAGAGCCTAATTGACACCCTACAGAAATACATACCTAATAATTTCATTTTATATTTACATCATAATGATGTTAATAATTTATAAACTCAAAACAGAATATCATGCAAATTGAAGCATTAAGGGACAACTGGACATGCCCCGGCCAATTTCTTGCACAATTCTTGTTTACCACTTGTTCCTTACAAGGAAATTGCCGCCTAACCAGAAAATGAGCTTCAGAAGTCTTGTTTTCACTTCTTATTTTTTAAGCTTCACAATCTCTTAGGCCGACTAAACTTGTTTAACTTAATCGCGCCAACATCCCCAAGTGTTTGTAAACATCATCCGAGACTCCACCAAAAATTTCATCTTCATTCATCCAGAAAAATCAAGAGGGAACTGGGAAGATGATAATAAGCATGAACACTGCACGACATCGATCATCATGCACATATCATTTCTAATGCAGCAGGAGGGACAACTCTTCTTTTCGCCAATACAAAGAGATAAGAAAGTAGATGAGACAGAAATGAGGTCTTTTATACAAAAAGATGCATCTGTGTCTCTGGTCAAACCCACTCTAATCAAAGTGTTACCTTTGGCCGTCGCTGCATAGTCATTTCTTCTTCAAACTACAATACAAAGCAGAATAGTAATCAGAAAAAAAAGAAAAAAACTGAGCAACGACAATTGCACCGAAAGCTGCTTTTTTTTGGTTTTTAAATGTGAAGGAAGATAACATCCAACATACAAAGAATAAAGCAGCAACGTGACAAATGCAACAAAGTAGAAGGGACTGAATTTTCCCTATCATCAAATGTAGTTAAAATTTGAACTCGACCTCTGCAAGGTAGCCTTGAGAAGTTCAGAAAATACGATATCTAGGAGATAGGGACGGACGGAATTTAGATCATGAAAAGACTTTCTACAACTAATTTCTTGAAGAGTGAACATTTTGGGCTTCTTCACAACTTCTCATGAGCGAAATAAAGGGAGCACATGAAAAATTTCGGGGAAGGGGAGGGAGTGGAGCGAAGGCCAAAATGAAGGGTCGTTACTTTCCATATCAGCAGTCAAATGTATAGCTTTCAAGAGTGCATCTATATTGAGCGAATAGCTACCTGGAACTACCATCATCTTGGAACTGTATCATCAAGCTCCCTCCAGATCTGGTGCAAGTGTAATGAGCATTGGCTTAAATGAGATAACTGGGGTGTAACTGAGCTCATAAGTCACTTGCTGTGACCCAAAGATGTTGAACTTTCCCACACTACTATGAGCAACCTCTGCGTCAGAACCCCTTTTAAAGACCACCCTAGCACGAGAAGACTCCTGATAAACTTCAGTTTCTAACTCCTTCAGTGGTCCAAACCGCCTAAACATTTTATTAAGGTTCATTTCAGATGGAAGAGGACCACCTTCTGCAAAATTTAAAATGAGTTCTGCTGGCTCATGCTTCCTCTTCTCAATGTCCTCGGGAGGAACACCTGGCGTCGTGTCATCATCCGCACTGGATTTTCGTTTTCTAGAGTATGGTCTACGACCTGGTTTATTGGGTTTCTCCGGATCATGAACCGTAAGCTGACGTTCTCCTTCCCCGCCCTGACCATTCTGCAATAGCTGCTCCTCACCACAATTTTGTACAATCCTGTCTGTCCAATAAGAATCATTTACATCATCGAAATCAAATTCTTCAGCAAGCCCAGCTGCAGTTTGTGAAACTTTCCTCTTTCGACCACTGCTAGGTCTTCCGGCCGATGAATTCTGCCTCCGAGAATGCTGGCTCGTAGCAACTGAATTTCTAAATCCCGAAAAGAAAGAAGTGATGATTTTTAAGAAGTTGTAGCCTTTCAGTGGAGCCCATGCCACCAACTGAAGTTGTGAGAGCAAATCATTCGGGGAAGGCAATTCAGTCGGAATCACAACTTTTCCCTTTGGCGAATCCTGCAATTGAACATCAGCCCCAGTTTGATCACTGTTGCACTTCAGAAGTGAGGCTGAACGAGTTAATTGGCTTGCCGCTCTTTGAATGCATTCACCAATACGGAAGGACGGCTTAGGGGATACAGATGCTGTGGATGACACTTTAGCTGCATAAACACTTGGTCTCTTTTCCGATCCATCAATAAGAGAATCAACAGCCTTCCTCTTTTTGCTAGAAGTGAATGTTTTTCCATCTTGATCATCTTCACAATCACATTCCACATCAACCATCAGCTCTGACATGCTTCGCTCTTTCTTTTTCGTCTGCGAAATATCTTTTGAACCATGCTTACGTTTGTGAGCAGAGACTTTGCTGGTGGGATGTTGCTCGCTGTCTTCTGAAGCATGGCCCTTTTCGTCAGTTGCACTGTCCCCCTGTGGAACTTCAGCATCATTTTCCAGCAATTCTCCACTTAACAAGAATTCGGGTGGCAGACGATATCCTTTGAAGCGACAAAAGGCCCCTAGCTGAGCTCGAGCAATAGTGAGATCCAACCTGTCAGCCCGACAAGTTGGTGATAGGGCTAACACTTTCATATAGTGCATGAGCTTATCAGGTCCAAAAGAAGTGACGCCAGTTGATTTGTCCACTCCATATCTTTTGCTTGATTCTTCACGAATCCCAGTATTCTCCACAATCTGACATGAAATCTCATCATAGGAATCTTCAGGTGTGCATGAGCAAGCAAGACCAAGCTCAACCCGTCTAGAAACCTCTTCCAAAGCACAGCTTATAGCATTTTGAAATGTTTCTGAATTACTTTGCTTCTCAATTTGGGAGAAATGAGAACAGAATGGCCTCAGCACAGATGCATCATTCCAAGCAAAAGTACGATCTCCAAAATAAGCAACCAAAAAGCTGTCTTTCTTCTGGTACTTGATGGCCTTTTCTGAAGCATCGGAAGGATCAAATATCTGTCCAGGCCACCATGGATGGCTTCTGACTTTTCCCCAGACTAAATCAGATATAGAGTACTCATCGTCATCAGTTTGTGGTGGAATGAGATAACCAGGTTGCATCTTCAACAAGCTCACAGGCTTCTCATTTAACATCACAGTGTGACTAGTCTCGGAAGCAACTTCTTCAATTCCTTTGTCTTGCTCTGAAGATTCCTGCACAGTATCAGCATGAAGCTTTTCAACTTCACCTTTCTCTTGTTCATCGGCAACCTTCATTTCTGCAGCATGCGCACAGGAAACAAGACCTTCATTTGCCTTCGAGGAATCCTGGTACTCATTGGCTTGATACGTCTCGGCATTGCTGGTATGAGATATACTAGTTTCTACAATTTGATCTCCAACTGGAGGAGGGACATCAGCACCAGAATTTGTTACAGTTTGAGATTTTATAGGCCCCTCTACATTTAAGTTGTTTTCTTCAATTGACATTTTATCAGCAGTTGCTGCATGCCCAGCCTCATGATCCATCTCAAGAGCAAGCATATGATCATGCTCCACTACACCCTCGTGATTCGCAGTGGATTCAGATTCTTTGGTAATATCCGAATGCTTTCCTGTAATAATACCTTCTGTGTCATGAGCCAAATCATGAGCTTGAGTAGGATCCTCTCTAAGAGCAGCGTCCTTAGTCTCCACTTTCTGTTCAGCCTCGACCTTTAAGTCATTATCTTCCAGTAAAAGAGGCGACTTCCCATTAACAACATCAGAATCTGAAGTTTTGTCAGTATCCTGAAGTAATGAAGTTTCAGTCATAACATCATCGTTAGATGACACTTCACACATCTTGGGATCGCCTTCTTTTCCTGCATAGTCATCAAAAGGCAATAAGCTCTCGTTCTCAACACGCTGCAGCGACATGTCCCCGTCCAAGCCTTCCGGCAGGAAGTGGGTGACTCTGTTTGTTTCATCCATTGTGTTCATCTCTCCGGTGCTAGCCATAGTCTCAAGAGACACTGTTGTTTCAGCTGTTAAAATATTTTTATCCATGGTGCAACTTAAGCTTGTTGTGGCAGTTCCAAGCTGGGCATCCCCATCCCTGTCCATTTCAACACTATCTCCATTCGTTCCGCAAACTGGTGCATGAGAGGTTTCCAAGGGTCCAATTCCCGCGTTATTTTCCAACCTGGCATCAACCTTCACTACATTCAGACTTTCATCATTCATGGGAAAAGTCATAGTGCCAGTTGTCTCGTGATGAACCCCCTCAACTTCCATCTCCTCAAAGTTTCCTGTATCATGAGCACTCGCCTGTTCAGAAGACAGTGGGAGATCGTCACTAGGAATTTCACTAACTCCATCCGCTACCTTAGGCTGTATATCTGGCAACTCGTCCAAACCACTTAAGATCCCATCTTTATCACTGGATACTGGTATCTTTAAAATTGAGACCTCACTACCATCCATAGACACCTCCTTAAGATTGCCAGTTTGGGTTTCCAAATGAGAAGCTTCTGGCTGTGTACATAAAGCAATATCGCTTTTATCTTCATGCATGGTAGCAACCTTAAATTCCCGAACCTCCGCATGGTTCGCTTTTTCACAAGAAGAACCAACAGCCCCATTCTCTGTTGCCAAATTTTCCTTCAAGCTATGTTCTGGCTTCCCAGGGTACGATGGCACATTGTTACCATTGATGCCTAAGGAGTGATCATGTACAACAGGGGTGTACTCAACTGATATTCTTGAATCACCACTAACTACCTTGATATCCCCTCCCTTATCTTCAGGGATTTGACTGTTTGGTCTCAAAGAAACTGTGTCATCAACACAATTGCTATTATTATCCTTGTCACGATCTTGATCATATACATCAGTTTCCATGTGTTCAGCATCAGTATGTGAATTCTCATCCTTGTTGCTCAAGTCATCTTTCTCTTGATCATGGACATCGGTTTCCATGGTTTCAACCTCTGAATGTATTTTTTCTACCAAATCACCGTCCCTTGACACAACTCCTTCAGCTGGATGATCTAATATCTGATCCCTTGAATGATTGGCAACATCTTCGTCACTAGCCTGGCCAGCTATCTCTGTGACTGAAGTTTCATCTTTTTCAGAAGAATCCAATCTCAGATTTCTAGCCTCAATATTAGAACTGTCTTGTGGCACAATTGAAGAAGATCCAACCCGAGGTTCAATTCCAGGATTCCACACCCCTTCATCAGAAAGACCCACTCTTTGCGGTGTCAAATCAGCATTCCCTTTAACAGATACAGAGCCTCCCACAACATTTCCCTCCTCACTAACTCTGATGTTGACTTGCTCCAAAACTCCATCAGCTGTTTCACTCACTGCCTCACTGTCCAGTGTCTCAGAAACATTGCCCGCGACATCAGGTGAAGTCAAACCAGCAGATTCAGCGCTCCTGAAAACATTATCCTCCTCAGTACCACTGAAGCTGACTTGCTGTACAACAGTACAAGCTGTTACACTCGGAACAATTTCAGCACCAGATGTCACAGAAACATCCCCAGATGACCTTGCAACATGAAGTACACCTTCAACCCCATTTCCAGTATTCCCAGATGAGTCCTCAGCATCCCTTGATGGATAATCTCTAAAAGAGTCGGTTCCTCCTTTTCCCGATCCCTCATGCCCCAATTCAGGACCATCACCACAAACCCCATCAACAAACACATCAGAACCTACCACCTCCACCATTACCTCCCCACCATCCCCCTCACTATAAGCCCGTCCCTCACATCCCAAATTCTCTACTACGGTTTCATCAACAGTATCATCCACAGTGGGCTCTGAAACACTAGTGAGTCTACTTACCCCTTCTTGCTCATCCATAGTTACAGAATCTGGGTACAAGAAAAGCAGAAATTTTTCAACTTTACAAGAATCACCCTAAAGACGATAACTCCAAAAACCCTAATGGGCATAGGCTAATAAATCTAAGCATGTGGATCTACAGAATCACGAAAAATTCAAGATTCGCACACGAAGCATAAGCCCAGATAGTATTCTGAGGAGCAATTCAAGAAAACGGAAGAATTAGAGAAAAAGATTGTACCTTTTAGAGCTACTCGCGAAAGCTGAGTTTTTGTGGGTTTACTGTATGGGAGAGAAAGAGAGAGAAAAAAGGTCTGTATAATAATAAGGAAAAAGGAAAAAGGAAAAATTGAAAATGATTTGAAACAGAAAAGAATTAGCCGAATTAAGTGCTTGCTTGTCCTTGCTTCTGAATCTTTGAATCGTAATTGCTGTTCCATAGTAAGATAATGTGAATATCCAACGACATCTTGACACGCTCGTGATTTGACTGCTCGTATAGCAGGAGAATTATGTGCGTTTTGAGTTATTTTAGAAAACTTATTGGCATAAAAAGGAAATTTGTAAAAGTTTGAGGCGTAAGTTCAATTTATAATAACGTATGTTTTGGGATGCCCTTTTATGTTAGCTACTTGAGGGGTTGAGGTGGGGTGGGGGGGTCCGAAACATAACTTGTACATAAATGTGGTTGAAAGTTAAAAAATGAGTTTCTAAAATTGTGTTGAAAAATATTTTTTGAAAATTGAAGTTGTGTTTCGACATGTATTTTATTTGAAAATTTTAAAATTTTATTGGTGGAAGAAAAATTTTCACCGAAAAAATTATCCTAAATAAGTTTTTGGAAACTTGAAATTTTTTTATCAATTTTTTTCAAAAACTAATCATATTCCATAATCAAACAATATTTTTTAAAAAAAATTTAAATAAAAAGTTCCCAAGATTTATGGCCAAATAAGAACAATGTATTTCAGAACCAGAGTTCTAACTTCCAACACAGAAAAACTTGAGTAATTTGACTTAAAGTCCATTTTTTAGGAGAATGTTGCATAATGAAGTCGAGCAGATGAATGGAATAGTAAAAGCAAGAAGAAGATTAACTAAGCTAACTAGGTTACGGCTAAAAGATAATTTGATTGATAAAAGAGTAAAGAGGAGAATAGTTACAATTTAGTCTCTCTAAACCCTGGCTGAATTATCCAAATAGCAAAATGGATAAGGATTCAGTACAAGTCTATAAGACAAATCCGACTATGGACTAGATGGTGACATATGAGGAAATTAATGTGCCAAATGTGTAAATACAAAAACTTTTACTTAAAACTATAGTGAACTCAACCGTAAATTAACCAAACTTTTATTTAACTAAATAACTAACGGCTAGGTACTGCTGCTATAGCCTGGAGTCCAACCGCGATCAGCCACCTTTTTTATTCTCAGCTTGATTCTGCATCATTTCTCCCCTCTTGAAACCTTCTTTGTCCTCAAGGAAGAAAGTTGGAAACTTGGTCTTCAGCACATGATAATCTTCCTACGTGGCCTGCTCCTTAGGCATATCTCTCCAATAAATCACCAATTGAGCAATAACCTTGTTCCTCTTTTTGATAATTCTTCTTTCCAATATCTCATGAGGTTCTTTACAAGAGGGACTAGCAATGTCCAATATTGGAGGGTAGTTGAAAGTTTCTGGCACCTCATGGCAAAGCTTGAGCTGTGACGCATGGAAAGTGGGATGAATAGCCACATGAGAAGGTAAGGACAACTTATAAGCCACTAATCCCACCTTCTGTAGAACTTGATAAGGACTATAATATTTAGCATATCCATACCCCCGATGATGTGCTCGTTTTTAGTAAAAGTTCTTTTTCTACTTTGGGCACAAGGGCGGGCGTAAAGTCGTCCACGAAGTCCGACAAAATTTGGGACTTGATAGCCATTCGTGGTTGATATTCAATATCATATCCCCCGAGTTCGATGGCCCATTTGGCTAGTCGACCTGATAATTCTGGTTTATGCAATATATTTCGGAGAGGATATGTCGTTAAAACACATATACGGTGACATTGAAAATAAGGCTTCAATTTTCGAGATGCACTTATTATGCAAGAGCTAATTTTTCTAAGTGTGGATACGTAGTTTCAACATCTCCCAAGGTTTGACTCACATAGTAGACAGGGAATTGCGTACCTTGCTCATCTCGAACCAACACACCACTTACCGCTACCTCGAATACTGCTAAGTACAAGTATAGCGTTTCATCCTCCTAAGGTGTGTGGAGCAAAGGCGGGCTTGAGAGATACCGCTTTAACTCCTCCAAGGCGTGCTGGCACTCCGAAGTCCACTCAAAGTTGTTTTTCTTTTTGAGTAGGGAGAAAAAGTGATGGCTCCGGTCTGATGACCTCGAGATGAATCGGCCTAACGTCGTTATCCGCCCGGTCAACCGCTGTACGACCTTCACATTGTTTACCACTGTGATTTCTTCGATGACCTTAATTTTGTCGGGGTTGATTTCAATCCCCCTGTTTGATACCATGAAGCCTAAAACATTTCCCAAACCTACGCCGAAGGCGCATTTCTCGGGGTCGAGCTTCATGTTGTAGCTTCTAAGGACGTCGAACGCTTCTTGCAAATGAGTCAAATGGTACTCTGCGCAGGGACTTAACTAGCATGTCATCAATGTGAACTTCCATGGATTTGCCTTTTTGATGTTCGAACATCTTATTAACTAAGCGTTGGTACGTGGCCCCTGCATTTTTAGCCCGAAGGGCATAACATTGTAGCAGTATGTGCTATATTTTGTGATGAACGAAGTTTTTTCCCTATCCTCGGGGTTCATTTGAATTTGATTATTGCCGGAGTAGGCATCGAGAAAGGTGAGGATCTCGTGGCCAGCCGTGACATCCATCAAGCGATCGATGTTGGGCAACGGGAATGAATCTTTAGGGCATGCTTTATTTAAGTCTTTATAATCTACGCACATTCTTAATTTGTTCCCCTTTTTGGGAACTACTACTACATTGGCCAACCATTCGAGATATTTTACTTCCCTGACGGACCCTATTTTGATGAGTTTCGTTACCTCGTCTTTGACGAACGCATGTTTTACCTCGGACTGAGGCCTTTTTTTTGCTTCACCGGTTTGAACCTGGGGTCGACGCTTAGCCAATGGGTGGTTATTTCCGGTGGGCCCTGTCATGTCTAAGTGGGACAAAGCAAAGTAATCAATGTTGTTAATAAGAAATTGAATGAGTTTCTTCCTGAGTTCGGGGGTTAATCCCGTTCCCAGGTATACCTTTCGATCTAGGAGATGTTCCATCAAAACAACTTGCTCCAGTTCTTTGACTGTTGATTTTGTTGCATCCGATTATTCGGGGGAAACGAAGGTTCGAGGAGTGAGAAGTCTTCTTCATCATCCTCGAGGGTCTATTTATCTTCTGACCCCTCCGAGGTGGAGGATATGGGTGTCGGTGCCATGTCATATACTACTAACATCTCCTTTGCCGCATGCTGCTCTCCATATACCGTTTTTACACCGTCTCTAGTTGAGAACTTCAACATCTGGTGGAGAGTCGATGATACCGCCCTTATGATGTGTATCCATGGCCTTCCAAGCTGGGCGTTGTATCTCGTGTTACCCTCGATGACATGAAACTTGGTGTCCTAAACTGTACCTGACACATTGACTGGAAGGATGATTTCCCCCTTCGTCATTTTGCTCATCATGTTAAACCCATTGAGGGCTTGAAAATCAGATATGATTTGGCCGAGCAGTTCGAGCTGCTCCACTACCCCCGATCCAATTATATTGGCCGAGCTACCTGGATCCACGAGCACACGTTTAATTTGAATGTTATTTAAGAGAAAAGAAATTACCAGCGCATTATATTGTGGTTAGGACAAGGCTTTAATATCTTCTTCTCTGAACACAACAGTTCCCTCAAGTATATAACTTTGAGTTCGCTATTCCGTTACGATGGACACTTTGGCCCGTTTGAACATGGGTCCTCGCGAGACATCGGTTTCTCCAATAATCACTTAGATGGCGTGCTGGGGTTCTTTTGGCCCATTCTTCCTGCTCGATTCTCTTTCTCGGAAGTGGTTCTTGGCTTGATCTTCGAGAAATTCTTGAAGATTCCCTTTGTTGATCAATTAGGCCGCTTCTTTTCGAGCGGGAGTTCTTTGCGCTTCGTGTCGATCTTCTCCACGCACACTTCCATCTGTATGGGAGCTTATATCTACATGTTGAGCGTTGCGTGAGCCTTCAATAATGGGGATTTGTACTGGTGCCTCTTCAGGGTTTTGCGGTGGTACACTGGCGCCTGAAGCAGCTGTACCGTTCTCTCCATGATCCTCAGGACCATTATTTTCATGTGCATTTATTGAGTTAGACATTTTCTGACATGAAATTGAAGATTATTGGACAAGAAAAAGTGTAAAGAATAACTTTTATTTTTAGAAAACCAGCACTAAAATAATCACTATTATTTTTAGCCCCTCGGTGGGTGCCAAACTGTTTACCGTGAAAATGGTAATTACAATTATACTTGATTTTGTGATTCTAAAAATATGTGATTTATTTCTAGTTGTTAGGCAATAGATGCTAAATATAAGTAAAGAAAGTGTGATAATAATAAAGGAAAGTATTGATATGCAGACCGGGCTATTGAGAGACATGGCCTCGAGCTGGTCGGAACAGGGCCTCGAGGTCGAGCTCGAGTGCTTGACAGAGGGTGATCAATGAAGGATTAACAGCTTAATGGGCCTAGAAGATGGCCTCTTTATGATCTACAATAAACAATAAGTGAAGAACAATAAATGAAACACAATAAATGAAACACAATAAATGGAAGCAATAAATCAATGGAGCAATTGTAGAGAATGTTTGAGTTAGAGAGCAGAGAATATTGTTGTTCTTGTATTGAATATCATGTGTCTTACAAAATGACAAGGGTCCTCTTTATATAAGAGGGGGAATCCCAACATAGTACATGCGTAATTATTATAAAAAAATGCAGCTGGTACAACTATTCAATATCACGGTACGAACTTGTACTATCTTTGCATGCGTTGTCAGTTATAACCACGTGCCCTTGGAAATTTGCTGCCTTCTCATGACGGTCTTCGATCTTTACCCTGCCTCGAGGTATATCGATCCCTCGGAATACTTCCTCGAGGACTGCACCTCGGGGTTGAACTTCGAATTCTGCTCTGATACAATCAAGGTCGAGGCTCAAAATGTTGTAGAAACCTTAACATCGGCCTTCCCTGGTTTTTACCGTATACAAATGTGATATTTTGCAACAGTTGCAGTTGTTAATGGCTTGAAATGCGAAGATTGCAAGTGTAATTGATGGAATTAATGATGATAATTAGAGTAGAAATAGATATCTTTCCGTTACGAGTTCCAATTATAGTATCCACAATTGCAAAGCCACACTCTTATTCTTCACACCCCATAATCATTCGCTTTATTTTCCTCTCATAAAGCACAACACAAAGAACATACTTACTCTCTCCAAAGAGAAGTTTATTTGAACTTGGAATGGAATTTGTAAGAGAAACCGGTGTATAATTTTGGATTTAAACTGAGAAGAGGAGGGCAACGAAGATTCTTGTTGTTCTCTTTGTCTAAACCATCTTCCCATGCATGTAATAAAATTGTATGATTCCCCCCCCCCCCCCC
>ML395375.1:2115-16864 GCA_005239525.1 Nicotiana knightiana | reverse complement strand
CATGAAATAGGACATGGGATTTGGAATAAATTATATATTTGAGTTCGTGAGGTTATGGGTAATTTTTATCTTCGAAAATTTTTGAAATCGGGGGACGCGGGCCCTAGGGTGATTTTTATCGACTTTTCGATCGGGGTTAGGAATTGTTATAAATTTGATTCTAATGGATATTTGAGCATATATTACTGTATTTGCGTAATTATTGGCTAGTTTTGGGGAGTTGTGCATCAATTTGAGTCATCGGACGGGCTTGAAAGCCGGTTATGAATCTTCGGAGTGAGGTAAGTCTCCTTTCTAACTTTGTGATGGGGAATTGTCTCCATAGCTTAACTAATTTAATATGTGCTACTATTTGTGGGGGCTATGTACGCACGAAGTGACGAGAGTCCGTGCGTAGCTACTATTATGTTTATGTCCGGGTAGTCTAGGACCCAAAAGCATGTTCTATTTGTCGTACATGTAATCTTACTGATGAAATTAAAATGTTTTAACCTTATCGAACTTGGCAAATAAAATTCTGGAAAAGATTTAAATACTATTTTCATTACCATTAAAAGAGAAATTGTCATTTACTTGAGTACTTGATTTTCCCGATATAGTTGGGGTGGATTGTTAGAATGTGCATGACTGTGTGTGACCGCTTCAAAATTTATATTCCGCGAGCGGGGTGATTGTCACGACCCGATTTATCCTCTGAAAGGTATCATGACGGCACCTAGTCTCTATGACTAGGTAAGCCTAGAAGTTTGCGGAAAACAACAGAATCAATGAAAATAAAGACAGAAAAGATATCTACAAGATATAACGTAGCTGCTCAGCATATACAATTATTTTACTTCCCAAAACCCGGAATGTCACCAACATCACAAGCTAAACTCTATGGTTCAATATACAAATCTGGAAAGGGAAGTGTAGTCTCATATACGAACTATAACTATGCTAAGATAGGAGGGGGACTCAGAAACTCTGCGGACGCTGCAGAAATACCTCAAAGTCTCCCAAAGATCTACTACTCTACTGACTTCAGAACGGTGCGCTGGTACCTGGATCTACACATGAGAAAAACATGCGTAGAAGGGCGTGAGTACTCCACATTCGGTACCCAGTAAGTGTCAAGCCTAACCCCAGTCAAGTAGTGACGAGGTCAGGTTGCGGCTCTACTGAGTTTGCAAAAATAAACATATATAATTAACAGTTGAGTAAAACAGCGATAATTAAGGGGAAGTAAAGTGCGGAAAGAACGAAGTAATAAATCTCAATTCCGTACAGCATACAAATCAGTAGATAGTCGTACAATGCAATACAGGGGAAAGTCTCAGGTCTCGGCCCGCAGTCCCGATGTAAATATGCAATGCAATGCAAGGGAAAGTCTCAGGTCATAGCCCGCAGTCCCAATGTAAATATGCAATGCAATGCAAGGAAAAATCTCAGGTCATAGCCCGCAGTTCCAATGTAAATATGCAATGCAATGCAATGGAAAGTCTTAGGTCATAGCCCGCAGTCCCAATGTAAATATGTAATGCGAGATGTATATCAGATATAGCGTAATTCAAAAGTTTTAGGAAAACAATTGGCAAATATAGAGGAAGGTACTTAACCCAATTTCAAATAATAGTAACGAGTGAAAAATCAGGTAAAAATTGTTGGACGTGATAAAATCTTAAATTGCTACTCAGTTAAACCAATGACAAAATTAATAGGAAATGAAGATGAAGTATGTCATAAAAGGAAACAATGGAATTAGTGAGAATATCCCGTGCATGTACTCGTCACATCACATCACGGGGTTTTTATGTCAAGAATCAGTTATAAATGCCTAAGGGAATTTCCCCAACATAGAGTTAGGCAAGCCACTTACCTCGAGTGTGCTAATCAGCCAATAATCACACTCTTGCCACGAGTATCCAACTCCGGGTGGCCCAAATCTATTCAATTCGATTGCATAATGTGAATATCATTTCAAGAAATCAAAATAACTAATTAATTTGAAGCTGAAATTAGGAATTTTGACCAAAACGCCCCTCGGATCCACGTCTCGGAATCGGGTAAAAGTTATATTTTCCGGACACCCATTCACTCACGAACTCACTCGACAAGAATCATCGAAATTCGATGTCAAAAACCCCTAAATTCTCATAATTTCGGTTGGGGAAAATTTCATCAAGTTCCCATGGTTTTCCCCCCATTTTTTGTTAATTAAACTAAAGAAAACAACGGGGATTAATGGTCTAACAATGAATTAGGATTAGAAAACGTTACCTACAATCCTTCTCTTCAAAACCCACTGAAAATCGTCAATTCCCGAGCTCTCAAACGATTTTAGACTTATGAAATTCGAACCCTCGGATTTGGAATAAATACACATGGATCTCCCACCTGCGGTCCCGATCACCGCACCTGCGGTACAGCACCTGCGGTACATCACCTGCGGAAAAAGCATCGCAGGTGCGAAATTCACTTAAGTCCACTGGGGCCGCACCTGCGGTCGTTTGGTCGCGCCTGCGGTTCTGCACCTGCGAAACCCAGGTCGCACCTACGACCACTGGTCAATCCCTTCACCATCGCACCTGCGACCAGCCCTCCTGCATGTCCACACCTGCGGGAAAACCTTCGCAGGTGCGAAACACCAGAAGAAAGCCTGGTTCAGCAATTTGATAAGTTCCAAATTCTCCCGTTAAGCATCCAAAATAACCCCGAGGCCCCCGGGACAACCAAAACCACCAACCGATCCTAATACCTTATTCGAACTAGGTCGAGCCTTAAAAACACGTCTCATAACATCAAAAACATCGATTATGCATAGATTCAAGCCTGGGAACTTAGGAAAANTGTCGCTTCCGAAAATCCATTCCGAGTCCGATATCAAAATCTCACCTATCGGTCGAATTCGCCGAATTTCTAACTTTCGCCAATTCAAGCCTAAATCCACAACCGACCTTGAAAACACATTCTGAGTATGCTCCTAACCCCAAAATCACCCAACGGAGCTTATGGAGTCGACGGAATCCCATTCCGAATCTGTCTTCACACAGTTCTAGCTACAGCCAGATTTCTAAAGCTAAGATCCACATCTATGGACTATGTGTCCAAAAATCACCCCGGATTCCCTCACTCAACGCACCGACAGGTTCCAATAACGTAAATAGACATGGGAGAAATGGTAAATAGGGGATCGGGGCGTAAATTCTTAAAACAGCCGACCGGGTCGTTACATCCTCCCCTCTTAAGAAAATCGTGCGTCCTCGAACGAGCATAGAAACATACCTGGAGCTGGGAAAAGATGAGGGTACTGACTCCGCATATCATGCTCGGTCTCCCAAGTCTCCTCCTCGACCAGCTGACCCCTCCACTGAAACTTTACTGACGCAATATCCTTTGACCTGAGCTTTCTAACCTGCCTGTCCAATATAGCCACAGGCTCCTCAACATATGCTAGATCCTTGTCCAATTGGACTGAGCTGAAATCCAAGATATGAGTCGGGTCACCGTGATACTTCTGGAGCATGGAGACGTGGAACACCGGATGAACCCCTGCTAGGCTGGGAGGCAGGGCTAGCTCATAAGCAACTTCCCCCATGCGTCGCAACACCTCAAAAGGGCCAATAAACCTCAAAATCAGCTTGCCTTTCTTCCCAAACCTCATGACGCCCTTCATAGGTGATACCCGAAGCAAAACCCGATCACCAGCCATAAATGCCAAATCCCGAACCTTCCAATTCGCATAACTCTTCTGCCTGGACTAAGTTATGCGAAGTCTCTCCTGAATCACCTTCACCTTGTGCAGGGAATCCTGAACCAAGTCTGTACCCAACAATCGGGCCTCGCGCAGCTCAAACCATCCCACGGGAGACCTGCACCGCCTACCATACAATGCCTCATATGGCGCCATCTGAATGCTGGACTGGAAGCCGTTGTTGTAAGAAAACTCTGCCAGAGGCAAGAATCAATCCCATGACCCCCCAAAATCCATCACACAGGCACGGAGCATATCCTCGAGGATCTGAATCGTGCGCTCGGACTGCCCGTCCATCTGAGGGTGAAAAGTTATGCTCAACTCTACCCTGGTGCCTAACTCCTGCTGAACGGCTCTCCAGAACCGTGAAGTGAACTGTGAACCTCTATCTGAAATGATAGATACTGGAATACCGTGGAGGCGAACAATCTCTCTGATATAAATCTCAGCCAACCTCTCCGATGAATATGTCGTCAGTACCGGGATGAAATGGGCTGATTTGGTCAGTCGATCCACAATCACCCAAATAACATCATGCTTCCTCAAAGTCCAAGGAATTCCAACCACAAAGTCCATGGTGATCCGCTCCCACTTTCACTCTGGAAGCTCAATCTGCTTAAGTAACCCTCCCGGTCTCTGATGCTCACATTTGACCTGCTGACAGTTGAGACACTTGGCTACAAACTCTGCTTTATCCTTCTTCATCCTTCGCCATCAATAGTGCTGTCTCAGATCCTGGTGCATCTTCGTGGTACCCGGATAGATGGAATACCGCGAACTATGGGCCTCTTCAAGAATCAACTCCCGAAGCCCATCTACATTGGGCACACAGATACGGCCCTGCATCCTCATCACCCCATCCTCTCCTATGGTCACATCTCTGGCATCACCCCGCCAGACTCTATCCTGAAGAACCAAAAGGTGGGGATCATCATACTGGCGCTCTCTGATATGGTCATGAAGGGAAGATCGAGCCACTACACAAGCTAATACCCGGCAAGGCTCAGAAAGATCCAATCTCACGAACTGACTGGCTAAGGACTGAACATCTAAGACTAGAGGCCTCTCAGCTGCATGAAGGTATTCCAAACTCCCCAAACTCTCCGCCCGGCGACTCAAGGCGTCGTCCACCACATTGGCCTTCCCCGTGTGGTATAATATAGTGATGTCATAGTCCTTTAGAAACTCTAATCACCTACGCTGGCGCAAATTTAGATCCTTCTGCCTGAATATGTGCTGCAAACTCCTGTGATCCGTGAATATCTCATAGGTAATACCATATAAATAATGACGCCATATCTTCAGGGCGTGAACAATCGCTGCCAACTCTAGATCATGAACAGGGTAGTTCTTCTCATGGACCTTCAACTGCCTGGATGCGTAGGCAATCACCCTACCGTCCTGCATCAACACCGCTCCAAATCCAATCCTCGAAGCATCACAATAAACTGTATAGGATCCGGAATCGGTAGGCAAAACCAACACAGGAGTTGTAGTCAGGGCTGACTTGAGCTTCTGAAAGCTCTCCTCACACTCCTCAGTCCATATAAAAGGTGCACCCTTCTGGGTCAATCTAGTCATGGGTGCTGAAATGGATTAAAACCCCTCTACAAAACGGCGATAAAACCCAGCCAACCCGAGGAAACTGCGGATCTCAGTAGCTGAATACGGTCTGGGCCAACTCTGCACTGCCTCCACCTTCTTCAGATCTACCTTGATCCCATCCGAAGACACCACGTGGCCTAAGAATGCAACATAATCAAGACAAAATTCACACTTAGAAAACTTGGCATACAACTTCTTCTCCCTCAATGTCTGAAGCACGGTCCTTAAGTGCTGCTCATAGTCCTCCCGGAACCTAGAATATACCAGAATGTCATCAATGAACACAATGACGAAAGTATAAAGATAAGGCCGAAATATGTTGTGCATCAGGTTCATGAAGGATACTGGGGCGTTGGTCATCCCGAATGACATAACAAGGAACTCATAGTGGCCATATCTGGTCCTGAAGGCAGTCTTCGGGATATCCGATTACCGAATCTTCAGTTGATGATAACCCGAACATAAATCAATCTTGGAGAACACTCTAGCACCCTGTAACTAGTCAAATATATCATCAATGCGAGGCAATGAGTACATGTTCTTCACTTTCACCTTATTCAGCTGCCTGTAGTCAATACACATACGCATCGAACCATACTTTTTCTTCACAAATAATACCGGAGCGCCCTAAGGTGATACACTGGGCCTGATGAATCCATTCTCAAGAAACTCCTGCAACTGCTCCTTCAACTCCTTCAAATCAGGAGGAGCCATGCAATAAGGAGGAATGGAAATGGGCTGAGTGCCCGGCAACAAGTCAATGTCGAAATCAATGTCTTTATCAGGTGGCATACCTGGAAGATCAGCTGGAAATACATCAGAATAGTCTCTGACAACTGGAACTGACTCCACTGTAGGGGTCGCAGTACTAACATCTCTCACATAAGCCAAATATGCATCACACCCTTTCCCAGCCATCCGCTGAGCCTTAAGAAAATAAATGACTCGGCAGGGAGTATACTCCAAGGAACCTCTCCACTCTAACCTCGAAATCCTGGCATAACCAGCATCACGGTCTTGGTGTGACAATCAAGAATAGCATAATAGGGAGACATCCAGTCCATACACAATATAACATCGAAATCTACTATACTGAGTAGTAGCAAATCAGCTCTAGTCTCAAAACCACTGATAGTAATCAAACATGACCGATATACGCGGTCCACAACAAGAGAATCTCCCACCGTAGTAGAAACATAAACAGGTGAACTCAAAGAGTCTCGGGCTATCCCTAGATGTGAAGAAAAATAGGAAGACACATATGAATATGTAGAGCCTGGGTCAAATAATACCGATGCATCCCTATGACAAACGGGAACAATACTTGTAATGACTGAATCTGAAGCAATGGCCTCGGACCGGGCCGGAAGAGCATAGTACCTGGCCTGGCCTCCCCCTCTAGGGCGACCTCGACCTCACCGACCTCCACCTCGAGCTGTCTGAGGTAGTGAGGTAGCAGCTGGGGATGGAAGAATAGCTGGAGAACCTGGAGGAAGGCATGGAGTCTGATAAATCTGAGGGGGTGAACCCTGATAAGTCTGAGGTGGTGCGCCTGTGAAAAACTAATTTTTGACCACACTCAAATTATATATTATTTTAATATAAATATTCTTTTAGGTCTAATCTTAATACTTTAAATTTTTATCTTACTCTTCATAGGTTTTATGTAAGAAAATTAAAAACTACAAAAATATTCACCATCTTAGAATATAATATTTGTTCCTACAGAAGATTTATTTATATATATTTATATATATAACTTGATTTCTTCTAATTTAAATGTAAGTTATAGTTGTATTTTTTATTATATATATATATATACTACATAAAAAAATATTAAAAAATATANAAGAAAACTCACTATTTACACTAAAGTTTAAATTATGCTTAAAAAATAAAAAATACTACTATAACTTACATTTAAATTAGAAGAAATCAAGTTATTTATAATACTACATAAAAAAATATTAAAAAATATATTAAAAAAAATAACATCCAACTTCCCTACTTCCCCACTTCACTCATGCCTTACCCCCACTCTCTCACGTCCTTCTCCCCCACTCTTTACATGATCCACGTCCCCCATTAAACCCCATGACTGACTCCATTAAATTCAAAATGCAAATAGACCCTTCAAAAGGATGCTTTTTAGAGATAACAACAGTTTTGAGTTAAAAGAGATGAGGAGATTTTTCTGATCATTTTTGAATCAATACACACACAAAAGAACACCAAGATACACACATACACAAACAATAGAGAGAAAAGAGAGCTGAAAGCCGCAAACCATCACAAATAGTTCATTTCCACCACTGTTCAAGCACAATCGAAGTTTGAGTTCCGAAAATTCATTCGAGTTAGAAGGTTTCCGGCCGAGGTCCTACTTGCAGTTCAAGTTTCGATTGTTGTTGGCATGTTCATTTTCTATCGCACTTTCAAATTCCAACGCCGGTCTGCCTGTATCCGTTTCTGAATATATTAAGTCGGAAGTTGCTCGCATTCAGGTTCATGTTCTTGCTCTTTCTCTTATTTTATTACCGTATTGATCAAAACATGAATATGAGGTGTTGCTTTCTCTTAAGTTCCTGCTGATGTTCTGATTTGTTTTTCTTGTTCACTTTGTTCATTTCATTAAACAGTCAAGGAATGTAATTATGGTTCCGATTTACAGAATAGGGATTAATCAAGGCTGTGGAGAACATAATATTGAAACATGAGTAATTAACATTCTTGAAGTCTTTGGTTTGCGGAAAACCAATCCTTAAATTTTCAACATTTTCTTGAAAAGTATCATAGATCTCATTCCTTTTTTTAGAAAATAAATCAAGGAGCCCAAAATTATCTTCCCTTTCAGACATTTTCAACTTTTTTTGCTTCTAATTATTTTGATAATATGTTATACATCTCTTTAGATGTAAAGAATACAGAAGACTTAATGGAAATTTGGTTAAAGTTCCTATCGTAATTTATAGCTCAAGTCTGAGGTGTGTAGTGTACCCTCAGTTATTCAAACCACATTTTCTTTATTTTCACAAATGTTTTTTAGTGTTTGAATTTAAGCTATATATGACACTGGCAATCACCCTTTGAAATATTAATCTAAATAATTAGTATACTCCAGTTAGTAGTTGACAGGAAAAGGTTCATGCATTATGTTTCTCATTCTTTGAAATATATCACAAAATCGTATTGAGTTGTCCACGTCCATATATATATATATATATTAATAGTGGAAAGTTTCTTAAACACTTCAAGGCCTTCATAGATAACTTTAGGTTAATTCAAGAAAATAAACAATTTATAAACGTGCTAGTGTGCTTTAGGCACGTATTAATAATTAAATTATCGTGATTAGGTACACGTTCGCGTGACATAGTTACGATTTCCAAAATTAAAACCGAGGTATACCTTCGCGCAAACCTTGGTCATAACAATCTTCATTATAATAAAATGTTATTAATTATGTATACGTTCGCGTGACACGAGTATGATTTAAAAATGAATATTCGCAGAAAATACTTTAGGCGCCACTTAATCTATCATCGTGATTGTGTACACGTTCGCGTGACATAATTAAGATTTTCAAAATTAATCAAGGTACTCGTTCGCGCGACTTTGGTAAAACTTTTCTTAAATGATAAAGCATGATAAATTGTGTACACGTACATGTGACATGATTTGAGCTCCGATTTTCAAGATTAAACCAAGGTATACGTTCGCTTGACTTTTCGCCAAACAATTTTAATATTAAGAGCTATTGACGATGTACACATATGCGTGACATGATTTTTAGCACGCTGAATAAAGATGAGTACACGTACGCGTGACTCGTCTCAGGATAATTTCTTAAAAGTGGCAAAAGGTAAAAATATACCTAGGTCTTAAAAATGAGTAATTAAGCAATTAAGCCAAGTATGAATCACTAAGTGACCGTGCTAGAACCACGGAATTCGGGAGTGCCTAACACCTTCTCCCGGGTTAACAGAATTCCTTACCCGGTTTTCTGGTTCGCAGACATTAAACGGAGTCAAATTTCCTCGATTTGGGATTTAAAATAAATCGGTGACTTGGGACACCATAACAATTATCCCAAGTGGCGACTCTAAAAATAAATTAAATAATCCCAATTCAATTATGTCACTTTAATTGTAAAAACTCACTTATCCCCTATCCCCTTTGGTGAAAAAGGAGGTGTGACAGCTCTGGCGACTCTGCTGGGGACGTTAGAACCTAGAATCTCTGGTTCAGGGTTTAAGAATTCGAGCTTGTTAATGTGATTTTACTTGGATTTATTAATTGTGATATTACTGTATTTTTGTGCGCTCAATGTGCTGAACGTTATTTATTTACCGCTTTGATATTTATTTGAACTGTATTTAAACTACCTTCTTACGACTCTTTTCTGAGTCTTCTAAAAATTGGTGCACACGTTCGCGTGGCCCGCTTTTCTGTTAGAGGTCATACCAAGTAAGAAATGCGGGGATGGACTAGCCACTAGGCCGGATAGCCTTTCGTGCTACCGGTACGTCGCTCCCACCCCGACTCGGGTTGTCCGCTCGGGTAGCCAAGGTCTAGAACAAAACCTCAGGTTTAACCCTAGAATGACAAAACCTCATGCCGGATCCCTAGTAGGAACGATTATCTGCATCATGTGCATTTTGACTTAGGGGATTCAACACAGGGGTTGGGTCCCTCTAGGACAGGTGTACCCGAAATAAAAAGACCATCCTGATGCATCTTACTTGCTATATGTGCATTATTTGTCTCGATTTGTTGTTGACCGGCTAAAGAAAGAAATAAAAATAATAGAAAAACCAAGAGTGAGGAAAGATAGAAATTTACCAGTGTTAAAAAAAACCCAGATACTTGAAAAAATACCTCGGAACTCTATCAAAATTTTTTGAAAAAAAAAATTTCAAAATAATTGAATATGAGGGGAAAAAGAATTTCAAAATAAGTCAAAATAATTTTTCTTTAGTTATGTCAGAACTGTACGAACTATGCGGGTCTGATTCTTACCGGATGTGAGATACGTAGGCAACCTCCATAGGGTTCGGCCCCATTTTTATACAAATAACTAAAAATATATATATGTATATGTCTAGTGTTTTAAAAAAAACAAATAAACAGACCCAGCTTCAGTTAATCTCCAACGGTTTTGTCGGAATAGCCTTAGAACATCTTCATAATTGTCGAAGGGTTATTTTCACAAGAACGGACATGTCTGTCAATTGGTCATCACTTTTACCGTCATCCCCGACCCTAAAGTTATCTTTGGAAATACAAAGGGGTCACAATTGCAAAAATAGCCCCCTTTTCGCTGATTTTTCTTATAATTGAGTTATACACAAAAGATTGTTTTAAAAATGAGTGCATTGGTTCTATCTTTTGAGGTTAGTGTTAACCTTAACCTTAACCACCCACAGGTACATAATGAGCACTATCCAGAATTCACCGTTGACGGTTGTAAATGAGGCTCCACTTCAGCTTCAGATGTGGTGGTATGACTTAGGAGAAGATAGTCAGAAATGGGTCACCAAGCACCTGGGAGCCCTCACAGATATTATGAAAGTTAAACCACAGGATGATTTGATTGAGGCACTAGTGACTTTTTGGGACCCTGTTCACAATGTCTTCCGCTTCTCTGATTTTGAGCTTACTCCCACTTTAGAAGAGATAGCTGGATATTCCGGTTTTGGCAAGGATTTGAGAAAACAGAAGCTCATATTCCCGAAAGCTCCCTCTGTACACCGATTCTTCAATCTTCTGAACATCAGTAATCAAATCAGAAAGACCAATATAGTCAAAGGGTGTTGCTCTTTCTACTTCTTGTATTCTAGGTTCGGGCAGCCAAATGGGTTTGAAATTCATGAAAAAGGCCTAACCAACAAGCAGGACAAGGACATATGGCAGATTCACCGTCGTTTTGCCTTCATCGTGGCTTTTCTAGGACTCATGGTCTTCTCAAACAAAGAGCGAACAATTTCTATTCGCATAGCCAGGGTCGTACAGGTCCTCACTACCAAAGAACATCACACTCTTGCCCTGGTCATTCTATCAGACATTTATCGGGCGTTGACTTTGTGTAAGTCCGGGGAAAAATTCTTCGAAGTGTGCAATATTTTATTGCTAATGTGGTTGATTGAACATCTCCGACATCACCCCAAGTTCATATGGTATGGTCCGATCAAGGATAATTTCATTATGAGTTACGAAGAAAGAATAAAAGATTATAACTCTCCAGAAGGGGTGGAAGCTTGGATATCCCACTTAAGATCTTTAAATGCAAGTCAAATTGAGTGGACTTTGGGATGGCTCCCGGTAAGGGAGGTGATACACATGTCGGCTCTACAGAGTTATTTGTTGTTATTGGGTTTGAGAAGTGTCCAGCCATATGCGCCACAGAGAGTCCTAAGGCAGCTAGGAAGGTACCAAGTGGTGCCTGATGATGAAGATTTGAGTGTGCAAGTGATTGAGTTACACCCCGAAGCCCCACTCCCTGAGGCTTTAATCCAACAAATTTGGAATGGTTGTCGCTACTTGAAATATGATACCCAAGTGCCAAATCCTGCGAAAGGTGAGGTAGATACGGGTTATGCTAAGTGGTTTGAGAAGAGATCTCGTGTGGATGATGAACGAGAAACCGAGACCAAAAGACCCCTAAAAAGGCCGCACGTTCAAGACTTTGATGATAAAATCCAAGAACGGTTGGCTTGGGGTGAAAAAGAAAAGGGATACAAAGCAACTATTCATGCCTTAGAAGAAAGCCTGAGAAACCTCAATTTTGAGAAAAACTTACAAGCGCAAGAGGCGGAAGGTGAAAAGAAGATTCTTATCCGCGAGAATGAAACCCTCCGTGTTCATCTTCAATAGATGAAGAAAGACTCTGAGGTGCCAGTTAGAAGTTGGAAAGACCAGAGAACCATTGCCAATTTGATGGAAAAGATGCAAGATTATGATTCCATCTTGGCAAAGACTGAAAAGGCGTTGGACAAAGCCAAGGAAACAATCGTACAATTGAGTAAGAAGGTTGAATCAAGTGAGGATCGTCAAGCCACAAAATTTGAAGAAGAGAGGGCTCAATTCGAGAGAGAGAAGGCCCATTGGGTACGTTCAAAAGCTCAGCTCCATACACAGTTAGAAGAAATGAGAAGGTGTCAGCATGTAGATTTTGATAGGGAAATGGCACAGGCGAGACTCGAGCAGGCTAGACTTCGGGCTCAGTTGGACTCAGCATTAGACCGCGAGGGTCGCATAAGAGAGATAGCTACCACTCGTCAACAGCAGTTGCAAGATCGAGACCAGAATTTTCAGTACTTCAGGGAGCAAGTCCATGATTTGGCTGTTTATACCGCTCAAAGTTATGTGAACTGCCAAGGGATGTATTATGATGAGTTTTTGGAGCATGCACCTACATTTGCCCGTCATCTTGCAGCAGAGTTAGAGAAGATGTACCGTACATTGGGGGGTCAGCCAGGGCAAGCCCCACCTTGAGAAGATGTGCCAGTGGTTGAAAACAAAGGATTGTGGAGTTGAAATTTAGTCTAGTTGTTAGAACCTTTCATGTCGAAGTTATTTTATTTCTAGTCATTGTTTAGTCTTTTAAATCACTGTCTTTTAATTTTGTCAAAATCTGTTAAGACGTTTTGATGTAATGTTCTTTCTGTCGTTATATTTTGATCTATTTTGTTTTGTTAAAAAAAAGAGACTATTTTATTTTATTTATTTATTTATTTTCTTCCTGAACTACGTAATGGTCTGATTCATGCAGCGTCATGATACGTAGGCAATCCCCATCGGATGCGATCATAATCATAATTAATATGAGAAATAAAAAAATAAAAGATTTTTAGGAATAAATTAAAAATATATATAAAAAAAAAAGAGAGATAAAGAAAAGAAAACGCTAAATTCAAAAATAAACCAATAAACCAACAAGCCGGGATGAAGCATGAAGCCTGTCAAACTCATTCTAGAAATGAAAATGGCATTAGGTGCATGACATATTATGTGTGATTAATATCCGCAAAATGCCTAACTCTAACATGTTTGTTGTTTTTCATCTAAGTTAAGTTAAACAGAGGTGGTTAGTTTGTGGTTTAAACTGGCGACTCACCCCTACAACACGAGATCAAAAGGGAAAAGTAGCATGGCAAACAACAGTGAGAATGAGTCAGATAATGATGGACAATTGGTCGAACAAAGTTCGGGACTGGTTGAAGAAGTAAGAGTGTTGAAGCAACAATTGGCAGAGATGTACCAAGCGTGGGCGAATGGACAGGCACCGCCTCCACTACCCATAGGGTCTTCGGATAATCTTCAGAATGTGTCAGTTGCAAATCAAGTGCCCATCTCCCTAACAAGTAACCCATTGTACCAACCTGGATTCAGTCCGAGCATTAACCTTCCCACTATTCCCAGTACTTCCATTCCACGTCCTCCAACCGCACCCCTCAAAAATGACTCACATACTGTACCCATTATCCCTACTTTCACTGTTCCTCAACCAGCTCTTGCTCAAAGGTCCAACAATGATCCGCAACTGAATGCTCATGATGCTCAACATTACTCTCCAGAACTAACTTTCAAGGTTCACAATTCATTCAAGCATATTCCTCAGAACATGTTCCCAGTTGAGACTGAAAAACCTGACAAGAATACGGAACAAGAGGAAATGACTAGAAAGATGAAGAGTTTGGAACAAACCATGAGAAACATACAGGGTTTGGGAGGCCACAAGAGTGTGTCCTTTAACGATCTATGCATGTTTCCCCATGTCCATTTGCCACCCGGTTTCAAGACCCCCAAGCTTGACAAGTATGACGGGCATGGTGATCCCATCGCCCATTTGAAGAGGTATTGTAACCAATTAAGGGGAGCAGGAGGCAAAGAAGAATTACTCATGGCTTATTTTGGGGAAAGTTTGACTGGAATTGCTTCAGAATGGTTCATAGATCAAGACATCTCTCACTGGCATGTGTGGAACGACATGGCTCAAGATTTTGTTCAACAGTTTCAGTACAATATTGATATAGTGCCAGACCGTTCCTCTCTCGTCAACATAAAGAAGAAATCAACAGAAAGCTTCAGAGAATATGCAATCAAGTGGAGAGAGCAAGCTGCTAGGGTCAAACCCCCGATGAAAGAGGCAGAAATGATTGACTATTTTCTCCAAGCTCAGGATCCTGATTACCTCCACTACATGTTGGCCGCCATTGGTAAACCTTTCGCTGAGGCGATTAAGATTGGTGAAATAGTTGAGAATGGCATGAAATCGGGCAAAATTGTGAGTCAAGCAGCCCTTAAGGCGACCACGCAAGCAATTCAAAGCGGGTCAGGCAGTTTCGGAAACCGGAAAAAGAAAGAGGAAGGATCCATGATGGCATCTGGGTTCAGAGGAGTTCAAAGAGA
>ML395373.1:0-12038 GCA_005239525.1 Nicotiana knightiana | reverse complement strand
CCCTGACCACTCCCTTGTGATAGAACCATCTAACCTTGTCTGGCCACATTGGCTGCCTCCTTGAAAGAAAATATCACTCCCTATCTCCTTCGCCATCTGCAATCTGATCGGTTGAGCCAGTCCCTCAATAAATCTTCTTACCTCTCTCAGTTTGTGGGAAATATCATAATAGCATGACGGGCCAAGGTAATGAATTTGGTCTCATAGTGAGTGACGGTCATAGAACCCTGCTGGAGATGCTAAAACTGCCTCCTATAATCCTCTCTCTGAGTGATAGGGAGAAGCTTCTCCAGAAACAAATCAGAGAACTAGGCCCAAGTCAAAGGCGGTGATATGTTGGTCTAGCCAAAAAATAATCTCTCCACCAGGTCTTGGTGGGACCTGACATACAAAAAGTAGCAAAGTCGACCCCATTGCTCTCCACTATCGCCATGTTCCGTAGAACCTCGTGGCAGCTATCCAAATAGTCCTAGGGATCCGCGTAAGATGCACCGCTATAAGTAGTAGTAAACAGCTTGGTGAACCGATCCAACCTCCACAAAGCATCAGCAGACATAGTTGCTCTTACACCGGTCTGAGCCACAATACCTGGTTGAACTGGCACAGGTGTCTGAGGTACGAGAGTCTAAAACTCAGAAGCCAACTGCTCCGGAGTATGAGTAGCGGGAGTCTGAGCTCCTCCCCCAGCCTGAGAGATGGATGGTGCTGTAGGAAGTAAGCCTGCTTGAGGAACGCTCTCCACGAGGCCCACTAGACGAACCAGATCATCCTGGAGTTTCGGTGTGGCAATGAACCCCTCGGGAACCTGAGCTGGTCCAACCGGGACTGTCTGGGCAAGAACCTCATCAACAAACTTTACCTGAGGCTCCGCCACTGGGGCAGCTGCTCTGAGATGAGAAATTCCCCTGCCTCGGCCTCTAGCACGGCCTCGGCCTCATCCTCGGCCCCTCGTAGGAATTGCAACCGGAGACTCGGGCTGCTGATCAGTGGATGAAGAAGCACGTGTTCTCGCCATCTGCGAGAGAATAGAGTAGAAATTCAATTAATTTTGAGAAATCAAATCGCACGGTACCGAATAATAGATGTGAAGTCATTCCTAAGATCTATAGCTTCTAGGGGATAAATACAGACGTCTCCGTACCGATCCCTAAGACTCTACTAAGCTTGTCCGTGAATTGTGAGACCTAAGAAACCTAGTGCTCTGATACCAACATGTCACGACCCGAATTTCCCAGCATCGGGACAGTTATGGCACCTAACATTGAACCCGCTAGGCAAGCCAACGTAAATGTTTATTTACCTTATTCATTTATTCTTAACAGATAACAAGTGATGTACAACTCAGCGGAAATAAAAGTGCAAAATAAAACAACGTCTAACAACTCGTTTATATGCCATTAGGAAATTCATAATACTAAACCCCGAATTTGGTGCCACAACTTCACGGACTCTCTATGAGTACTACATATAAAGGTCTGAACAAAGTAAATATATCTGTCTTACAATAAAGAAGAACAAAATGGACTGAAGGCGGCGCCAAGGCATGCGGACGCCTGCAGGACTACCTCAGAATCTCCAAATGGACTGAAGGCAGCCTCCTCACTCTAAGGTCCGTAGGGTCATGTACCGGGATCTGCACAAAAGTGCAGAGTGTAGCATCAGTACAACCGACCCCATGTACTGAGTAAGTGTCGAGCCTAACCTCGGCGAAGTAGTGACGAGGCTAGGACACGACAACAACCTAAACCTGAGTAGTTTAATCATATACAGTGAAAATAATAACTCGAATTAAGCAGCTAAATAGAAGGAAATGGGAACATGCTGAGGGGAGGTACTATCAATTAATGGGAATAATGGGGTAAAGAAACAAATCAAATATCAACTTAAACTACATAAATAGTAACACAAAGAAGACAAGTGCACGACATCACCCTTCGTGCTTTACACTCTTCCTCACCCAAATATATCAATAACAACAATCCGACAAGGAAATAAACAATACAAACAACAATAATAAAGCAAAAACGTCCCAACAAGGGAGTCAACAGTAGAATCAATATCATCCCGGCAAGTGAAACAACTATAACCAATCTCACCTAATTACTCAATTTCACGTAGTAATTCTCAACTAGAGCCAATGGTCAACAATAATCAATACCAAATAAACATCACCAACATAGGTAATTGTCAAATTAAACATAAGTAATGCTTAATAAAAAACAGCACATAAATCACAACATTCGACTCACGACACTCTTGACACCAAAATATAGATACTCGTCACCACACCTATACGTTGCACATTATACTAACATGTAGCAAATAAAACACAACACCTATTCCCTCAAGCTAAGGTTAAGCCAAACACTTACCTCGAATTATACTACCAAATTCAAGCCTCAATTACCACTTTCCCTTTAGAATTCGCCTCCAATTCGATTGTATTTAAAAATAATTAGCTTAATAATATCAATAAGTGCTAAATAATTAAACCCCAATGCTTAATTATGAGTTTTCTATCATTATTCCCAAAAAGTCAAAAATCGACCCCGGGCCTGCTTGGTCAAAACACGAGGTTTGGACCAAAACCCGTTCACCCATCGCCCACGAGCCCGGATATGTAATTCGTTTCGAAATCCGACCCTAAAACGAGCTCTAAATTAAAATTATGAAAAAGACCTAACTCTACCCAAATCCCCAATTTTCTACAATTAAAACCCTAGAATTTTGTATGAAAGTTGATGAAAAACATTAGAAAGTTGAAAAAAATTAGTTAATGGACACTTAACTATGATTTGGGAAGAAAATCTCTTGAGAAAAATCTCCTTTGGTCTTCTATTTTTGTGATGATTTGAAAAAGAAAACGGCTGAAGCTCTAACTTAAAACACACTGCTCGACACTCGCACCTGCGGTGCTTGGGTCGCACCTGCGGTGCTTGGGTCGCACCTGCTCTCTCGCAGGTGCGGAAAAGTTGTCGCACCTGCGGAATTGAGTAGGCCCACTAGGGGCCGCACCTACGGGCACACCAGAATTGGTGCACCAATAGTGATTTTCAAATTCTAAACACCCCGAAGTCTATCAAAAACCCACCCTAGCCCTCGAGGCTCCAAACCAAACATGCATACAACCCCAAAAACATCCTACGGACATACTCGTGCGATCAAATCGCCAAAATAACATCTTAAACAACGAATTTGGCATAAAAATCAAATGAAAATCTCATGAACTTTCAAAGTTTCAAATTTCACAACTACGGGTCGGAATCACATCATATGACATCCGTTCCTTTCCAAATTTTACAGGCACAACTCAAATATCATATTAAACCTGTAACGGGCTCCGAAACTAAAATACGACGATACCATCAATTTCAAATATAACCAAATTTCCCAAAANAAAACACACTGCGCGACACTCGCACCTGCGGTGCTTGGGTCGCACCTGCTCTCTCGCAGGTGCGGAAAAGTTGTCGCACCTGCGGAATTGAATAGGCCCACTAGGGGCCGCACCTGCGGGAAGCCATCCGCATTTGCGGATGAGCACCTGTGAAGCCAAATACCGCCCTAACGGAAAGGGTCGCACCTGCGGGCTTCCGCTCGCACCTGCAGAAAAGGGCTCGCACGTGCGGGCACACCAGAACTGGTGCACCAATAGTGATTTTCAAATTCTAAACACCCCGAAGTCTATCCAAAACCCACCCGAGCCCTCGGGGCTCCAAACCAAACATGCATACAACCCCAAAAACATCCTACGGACATACTCGTGCGATCAAATCGCCAAAATAACATCTTAAACAACGAATTTGGCATAAAAATCAAATGAAAATCTCATGAACTTTCAAAGTTTCAAATTTCACAACTACGGGTCGGAATCACATCATATGACATCCGTTCCTTTCCAAATTTTACAGGCACAACTCAAATATCATATTAAACCTGTAACGGGCTCCGAAACTAAAATACGACGATACCATCAATTTCAAATATAACCAAATTTCCCAAAATTCTTACAAATTTCAGTTAAGCAATTTCTTTCAAATATTCATTTCTCGGGCTTGGGACCTCGGAATTCGATTCTGGGCATATGCCCAAGTCCCATATTTTCCTACGGACCCTCCGGGACCGTCGAATCACGGGTCCGGACCCGTTTACCCAAAATGTTGACCAAAGTCAACTTAAATTTAATTTTAAAGGAAAAATAAGCATTTTTCCTAGTTTTCATATAAAAGCTTTCCGGATACACGGCCGGATCATGCACGCAACACGAGGTGAGACAAAAGAAGGTTTTCAAGGTGTCAGAACACAGTTTTGACTTTTAAAACAAGGGATGACCTTTTGGGTCATTATATTCTCCACCTCTAAAACAAACGTTCGTCCTCGAACGGACATAAAAAGTACCTGAATCGAGAAAATGTTGGGGATACCGGCTCCGCATATCGTACTCCGACTCTGAGGTAGCTGCCTCGGCAGGCTGACATCTCCACTGAACACGAACCGAAGGATAACTCTTTGATCTCAACTAACGAACCTGCCGGTGTAATAGGGCTACCGACTCCTCTTCATAGGTTAAATCCTTGTCCAGCTGGACACTGATGAAGTCTAACACATGGGCTGGATCACCGTGGTACTTCCGAAGGATAGACACATGAAACACTGGATGCATAGTTGATAAATTTGGTGGCAACGCAAGTCTGTAAACCACCTTTTCCACTATATCAATGATCTTAACAGGACCGATGTACCTAGAGCGTAGCTTACCCTTCTTCCAAATCTCATCACCTCCTTCATGGGCAACACCCGAAGCAACACTCGCTCTCCGACCATGAATGCCACATCATGAACTCTGCGATCGGCATAACTCTTCTGCCTGGACTGAGTTGTACGAAGTCTATACTGAATGATCTTAACCTTATTCAAGGCATCCTGCACTAAGTCTACACCCAACAACCGAGCCACTTCCGACACCGCCTAGCATATAATGCCTCATAGGGAGCCATCTGGATGCTCGACTGATAGTTGTTGTTGTAGGCAAACTCTGCTAATGGTAAGAACTCATCCCAAGAACGTCCAAAGTTAATGACACAAACTCGAACCATATCCTCCAAAATTTGAATAGTACGCTCAGACTATCTGTCCGTCTGAGGATGAAATATTGTGCTCAACTCATCCCTCTTGCCCAACTCACACTGAACTACCCTCCAAAAATACGAGGTAAAGTACGTACCTCGGTCATAAATAATAGACACGGACACACCATGAAGACGAACAATCTCCCTAATGTAGATCTCTGCCAATCTCTCCGAAGAATATGAAACTACTAAAAGGATGAAATGTGCTGACTTGGTCATCCTATCCAAAATAACCCATACTGTATCGAACATCCTCTGAGTCCGTGGGAGCCCAACAATGAAATCCATGGTGATACGCTCCCACTTCAACTCAGGAATCTCAATCTGCTGAAGCAATCCACCAGGCATCTGATGCTCGTAATTAACCTGACAATTCAAACACCGAGCTACATATTCCACAATACCATTATTTATTATCCTCCACCAATAGTGCTGCCACAAATCCTGATACATCTTTGCGGCGCCCGGATGAATGGAGTACCAGGAACTATGGGCCTCCTCTAATAGCAACTTACGAAGTCCATCCACATTGGGCACACAAATACATACCTGCATCCGTGAAACCCCATCATCACCAACTGTAACCTGCTAGGAACCACTGTGCTGCACCGTGTCCCTAAGGACATACAAATAAGGACCATCATACTGCCAATCTCGAATACGATCAAAATAATGAATAACGAGCAACTGTATAAGGCAGAACACGGCCGGGCTCGGAAACATCCAATCTCATGAACCGATTGGCTAAAGCCTGCACATCCAAAGCAAGCGGTCTCTCCACGACCTGAATATAAGCAAGGCTACCCATACTAGGTAGCTTCCTACTCAAAGCATCGACCACCATATTGGCCTTCTCCGGATGTTATAAGATGGGGATGCCATAGTCTTTCAATAGCTCTAACCATCTCCTCTGCCTCAAATTCAACTCCTTCTGCTTGAACAAATATTGCAAACTCTTCCATGAACACCTCACATGACACGCCATACATATAATGCCTCCAAATCTTCAGCGCGTGGACAATGGCTATTAATTCCAAATCATGAACTGGATAATTCTTCCGTGGATCTTCAACTGTCGCGAAGAATATGAAATAACCTTTCCATCCTGCATCAACACTTCACCAAGTCCAACCCGAGATGCATCATATACACAGTATATGGCCCTGAACCTGTGGGAAAAACCAACACCGGCACCGTAGTCAAGGCTTTCTTGAGCTTCTGGAAGCTCGCCTCACACTCCTCTGACCACCTGAATTGGGCACCCTTCTTAGTCAACCTGGTCATCGAGGCTGCAATAGACGAAAACCCCTCCACAAACCTACAGTAATAGCCCGCCAAAACCAAGAAACTTCAGATCTCTGTAGATGATGTAGGTCTAGGCCAATCCTTGACCGCTAAAATCTGTTTATGATCCACCTGAATACCCTATGATGATACAACATGACCCAAGAATGCAACTGAACTCAACCAAAACTAACATTTCGAAAACTTGGCATATAGATGACTGTCCCTTAGAGTCTGGAGAACGACTCGAAGATGCTTCTCATGCTCCTCTCGGCTATGGGAATAAATCAGAATATCATCAATTAATACAATCACGAAGGAATCCAAATAAGGCTTGAACACCCGATTCATCAAGTCTATGAAAGCTGCTGGTGTATTTTTCAACCCGAATGACATCACTAAGAACTCATAATGCCCGTACCAAGTGCGAAAAGCTATCTTAGGGACATCGGATGCCCTAATCCTCAAGTGATGGTAGCCAGATCTCAAATCAATCTTCGAAAATACCTTGGCATCCTGAAGCTGATCAAACAAGTCATCAATCCTCGAAAATGGATACTTGTTCTTGATGGTAACCTTGTTCAACTGCCAATAATCTATGCGCATCCTTATCAACTAATCTTTCTTTCTAACAAACAAAACCGCCGCACCCCAAGGAGAGACACTAGGCCTAATAAAGCCTTTATCAAGCAAGTCCGACAACTATTCTTTCAACTCCTTCAACTCTGGCGGGGCTATACGATATGGCAGAATAGAAATCTGCTGAGTTCCCGGAGCCAAATCAATGCAAAAGTCAATATCCCTGTCGAGTGGCATACTCGGTAAGTCTGCATGAAACACCTCTGGAAACTCAAGGACAATGGGCACAGACTCAATAGAAGGTACCTCGGCACTAGAATCACGAACATTGGCGAAATAGGCCAAACAGCTCTTCTCGACCATACGCCGAGCCTTCATATATGAGATAACCCTTCTGGAAGAATGACCAAGAGTCTCTCTCCACTCTAGTCGAGGCAACCCCGGCAATGCTAAGGTCACAGTCTTCGCATGAAAATCCAATATGGCATGATTCAGAGACAACCAATCAACCCCCAGAATGACATCAAAATCTACCATATCAAAGAGTAGAAGATCTACACTGGTCTCAAAACAAGCAATAACCACTACACACGAACGGTAGACATGATCTACCACAATAGAATCACCCACCGGTGTAGACACATATACATGAGTACTCAGAGAATCACGAGGCATAACCAAATAAGGAGCAAAATAAGAGGACACATAGGAATATGAGGACCCTGGATCAAATAAAACTGAAGCATCCCTGCTGCAAACTGAAACCATACCTGTGATAACCGCATCGGAGGCCTTAGCCTCAGGTCTGGCTGGAATAACATAACATCGGGGGTGGGCCCCATAAAGCTGAACTACATTCCTAGAACGGCCTCCTGCTGGCTAACCTCTATCTCTAGTAGCCTGGCCTGCACCTCTAACGGCCTGACTTCCACCTCTAACACCTCGACCCCCATCTTTGGCGAGCTGAGCGGGTGGTGTAACACCTGGTGCGGGAACCATGGAACGAGAGCCCTGGTGCTGAGAACTGCTTGAGGCTCGAGGGAAAAATATAGCAATGTGCCCCGGACCACCACAACTATAACAAGATCTCGGCTACTGAGATTGTTAGCCTTAAAACTGAACCTAACGACCTGAGTAATCACCCTGAAAAATCTAGAGCGGCGGTGCATTGATCGGATCTGGTGGTGCACTATAGGGAAACTGATCAGAGTACTACATGTGGGAACTACGACTACCTGGAGCACTACGAGAAACCTAAAGTGTTGACTGAAACAGTCTAGGAGGATGGCCACCACCAAAAGAATCCCTGCCTCTAGATGAGGCACGCTGAACCTGCCAAAATGACGGGGCCTCTTGTCAGACCCCTGACCACTCCCCTTTGATAGAACCATCTCAACTTGTCTGGCCGCATTGGCTGCATCCTGGAAGGAAATATCACTCCATGTTTCCTTCGCCATCTGCAATCTGATCGGCTAAGCCAATCCCTCGATAAATCTGCTCATCCTCTCTTGGTCTGTGGGAAGTATCATATTAGCATGACGGGCCAATGTAATGAATCTGGTCTCATACTGAGTGACGGTCATAGACCCCTACTGGAGATGCTGAAACTGCCTCCTATAATCCTCTCCCTGAGTGATAGGGAGAAACTTCTCCAGCAACAATTTGAATAACTGGCCCCTAGTGAAAGGTGATGATCCAGCTAGTCTAGCCAAACAATAATCTCTCCACCAGGTCTTGGCGGGACCCGACAGACAAAAAGTAGCAAAGTCGACCCCATTAGTCTCCACTATCCCTATGTTCTATAGAACATCATGGCAGCTATCCAAATAGTCCTGGGGATCCTCTGAAGATGCAGCGCTATAAGTAGTAGTAAATAGCTTGGTGAACCAGTCCAACCTCCACAAAGCATCAGCAGACAAGGCTGCTCCATCACCGGTTTGAGCCACAATACCCGGCTGAACTGCCACAGGTGTCTGAGGAGCAGGAGTCTAATACTGAGACGCCAACTGCTCCGGAGCGCGAGTAGCGGGAGTCTGGGATCCTCTCCCAGCCTGAGAGACGGCTGGTGCTGTGGGAAGTAAGCCTGCTTGAGCAACACTCTCCATGGGGCCCACTAGATGGATCAGATCATCCTGGAGTACCGGGGTGGAAATGAACCCCTCGGGAACCTGAGCTGGTCCAACCGGGACTGTCTAGGTAGGAACCTCATCAACAAACTCTACGTGTGGTCCAACCTCGGCCTCTAGCACGGCCTCGACCCCTCGTAGGAGCTGCAACAAGAGACTAGGGCTGGTGATCAATGGATGAATAAGCACGTGTTCTCGCCATCTGCGAGAGAATAGAGTAGAAATTCAATTAGTTTTGAGAAATCAAATCGCACGACAGCGAAGAATAGATGTGAAGTCATTCCAAAACTCTGTAGCCTGGGGGGTAT
The DNA here is from genome assembly GCA_005239525.1 of Nicotiana knightiana. NCBI lineage: Eukaryota > Viridiplantae > Streptophyta > Magnoliopsida > Solanales > Solanaceae > Nicotiana > Nicotiana knightiana. The sequence goes on along the minus strand of ML395373.1, from coordinate 2,612 downwards.
AAGCACAGATGTCTCCGTACCAATCTCTCAGACTCTACTACGCTTGTCCGTGAGTTGTGAGACCTAAGCAACCTAGTGTTCTGATACCAACTTGTCACGACCCGAATTTTCCACCGTCGGGACCGTGATGGCGCCTAACATTTAACCCACTAGGCAAGCCAACGTTAATGTTTATTTACCTTATTCATTTATTCTTAACAGATAACAAGTGATGTACAAATAAGCGGAAATAAAAGTGCGAAATAAAACAAAGTCTAACAACTCATTTATATGCCATTACGAAATTCATAATACTAAACCCAGAATTTGGTGTCACAACTTCACAGAATGTCTATGAATACTACATATAAAGGCCTGAACAAAATAAATACATATGTCTCAGAATAAAGAATATCAGAATGGAAATAAAGTAGGAGGGGGCGCCAAGGCCAGCGGACGCTTGCATGACTACCTCGGAATCTCCAAATGGACTGAAGGCAGCCTCCTCACTCTAAGGTCTGCAGGGTCCTGTACGGGGATATGCATAAAAGTGCAGAGTGTAGCATTAGTACAACCCACCCCATGTACTGAGTAAGTGTCGAGCCTAACCTCGGCGAAGTAGTAACGAGGCTAGGACACGACAACAACCTAAACCTGAGCAGTTTAATCATATACGGAGAAAATAATAACAATAGGAATTAAGCAGATAAATAAAAAGAAAGGGGAACATTATGAGGGGAGGTACTATCAATTAATGGGATTAACAGGGTAAAGCAACAAATCAAAAATCAACTTAAACTACAAAAATACTAACACAAAGAAAAAAAGTGCACGACATCACCCTTCGTGCTTTAAATCTTATCCTCACCAAATAATAGATAGAATGCACGGCATCACCCTTCGTGCTTTTACTCTTCTCCTCACATTAAATCAATAGAAATGGCACGAAATCACCCTCCGTGCTTTTAATGTCATAATAGGGCACGACATCACCCTTCGTGCTTTTAATATCATAATCTTGCACGGCTTCACCCTTCGTGCTTTCACCCACTCTCACAATATCATACATGGCATCACCCTTCGTGCTTTACACTCTTCCTCACCCAAGCAAATCAATAAAAACAATTCGGCAAGGAAATCAACAATACTAAAGCCATAACGTCCCGGCAAGGGAGTCAACCGTAGAATGAATATCATCCCGGCAAGGGAAACAACTATAACCAATCTCACCTAGTTTCTCAATTTCACGTAGTAATTCTCAACTCGAGCCAATACTCAACAATAATCAGTACTAAAGAAACACCACCAACATAAGTAATTTTCAAATTAAACTCAATTAATGCTTAATAAAAAAAATCACATAAATCACAACATTCTACTCACGGCTTGCTTGACACCGACGTATAGATACTCGTCACCACACCTATACGTTGCACATTATACTAACACGTAGCAAATAAAACACAACACCTATTCCCTCAAGCTAAGGTTAAGCCAAACACTTACCTCGAATTCCACTACCAAACTCAAGGCTCAATTACCGCTTTCCCTTTAGAATTCGCCTCCAATTCGATTGTATCTAAACATAATTAGATTAATAATATCAATCAGTGATACATATTTCAACCCCAATTCTTAATTATGAGTTTTCTATCATTCTTCCCAAAAAGTCAAAAATTGACCCCGGGCCGCTTGGTCAAAACACGAGGTTCAGACCAAAACCCATTCACCCATTCGCCCACGAGCACGGATATGTAATTAGTTTTGGAATCCGACCCCTAAAGGGGGTCTAAATTCCAATTATGCAAACAACCCTAACTCTACCCAAATCCCCAATTTTCTCCCATTAATACCCTAGAACTTTTATGAAAGTTGATGAAAAACATTAGAAAGTTCAAAAAAAATTAGTTAATGGACACTTACCTATGATTTGGGAAGAAAATCTCTTGAGAAAAATCGCCCTTAGTCTTTTATTTTTTTGAAGATTTGAAAAAGAAAACGGCTGAAGCTCTAACTTAAAACACACTGCCCGACCCTCGCATCTGCGGTGCTTGGGTCGCACCTGTGCTCTCGCAGGTACGGAAAAGTGGTCGCACATGCGGAAATGAACAGGCCCACTGGGGGATGCACCTGTGGGAAAGCCATCCGCATCTGCAGATGAACACTTGTGAAGCCAAATANATCCTACGGAGCTACTCGTGCGATAAAATTGCCAAAATAACATCTTAAACAATGAATTTTCCATAAAAATCAAAGGAAAAGTTCAAGAACTTCCAAAGTTTCAAATTTCACAAATACGGGTCCGAATCATTTCATATGTCCTTCGTTCCTTACCAAATTTTACACGCACAACAAAAATTTTATATTAAACCTATACCGCGCTCCAGAACCAAAATGCGGTCCCGATACCAATTTCAAATATAGCCAAATTTCCAAAACTTCTTATAAATTTCAGTCAAACAATTTCTTTGAGAAGTTCATTTCTCGCGCTTGGGACCTCGAAATTCCATTCCGAGCATACACCCAAGCCCCATATTTTCCTACGGACCCTTCGGGACCGTCCAATCACAGGTCCAGGCCCATTTACCCAAAAATATTGACCGAAGTCAACTTAAATTCAACTTTAAAGGCAA
>ML395368.1:0-28059 GCA_005239525.1 Nicotiana knightiana | reverse complement strand
CATGTTCTCTAGAGTTCTATTTTTTTCTTTTAACAACACCATTTTTCTGTGGGGTTCTAGGGATAGAAAAATTATCATTTTCAATGCATAATTCAAGGAATTTAGTATTTTTAAATTCAGTTCTATGGTCAGACCTAATGCTAGCAACATGACTATTCATCTTTCTTTGTAGCTTCTTTATAAAAGTCAGAAACATATCAAAGGTTTCATATTTAGTTGCAAGAAATATAGTCCATGTAAATCTATAATAATCATCAACAATTACAAATACATACCTATTTTTTCCTCTACTATGGACCTTCAATGGTCCACATAAGTCCATGTGAAGTAGTTTCAAAGGTCGAGAGGTACTTACCTCCTTTATAGACTTGAATGTGGATCGGACATGCTTTTTTTTAACACATGCATCACAAACTCTATCTTCATTGAATTTTGACTTCGGCAGCCCAAAGACGGGGTCCTTGAAATTTGCTTGTTCATCATAAAGAAGCTAACATGCCCTAGTTTTTTGTGCCACCAAAAGGAATCAGTATCCAACACACTAAGACATGAAAGTTCATTTTTTGGTGCAGACATGATGTCAGCTTTGTAAACATTTTTATGCCTTTTTCCTTTGAGAAGCAGGTTTCCAGAGTTTCATTTGTCACCATACATCTTTTAGAGGTAAATAGAGCTCGGTTCCTTTTGTCACATATCTGAGACACACTTAGGAGATGATGTTTCAATCCTTTGACATAATGCACTTCATCTATTGAATGAGAGTGGGACTTACTAACCTTAATATACCGATTATGTTTCTCTTTTTTCCATTTACAAAGCCCACATTCCCTCTTTGATAGGCTCTTAGTGAGAAAAAATAGTTTCTGTTTCCGCGAATGTGGTGGGAGCAATCATTATGAGCATACCACCAGTTTTTGCTTCCTCTTACCTTAACCTACAAAAATAAATTCATGGCTTAATTTAGGAACTCTGACTATCCTGGATCCCTTTCTTTGAGTAAAATTATGGATAACATTATTTTTTGTCCATCTTGGCAGTTTATTAATCTTCTGTGAAGGACCAGGTTTCACTGTTTTTCTTTTCTCAACATATGCAACATGTTTTAGGCTTGCTTAGATTTTGGATGGTCATATTTCCTTGAAATGTCCATTATTTCCATAGTGAGTGAAAAGACGATTGTCAGGAATGTTTGCATACTTGCTATATGGATTGTAAGGAGTTTTAGTCTTAGTATGTCCTAGACCATTTTTATTGTTATTGTGATTTTCATGCATCTTGAACATTAAATGGGAAGACGTTGTTCATTTCAAGTTCTTTTCTTATTCTAACTTAGACTTATCTAAGTTTTCCTTAAGTATCCTAGCATTTTCAGATTCAACTACCAGAAGTTTGTTATTGGACTCTTTTTGTTCACTCTATAGTTTCTCTTAAATATCAGTGGTTGGCTCCTTACCTTTATTTGGTGCATTAAGCAATTTATTGTTCTCAGTTTCTAAGGCAACCTTTTCATCCTCCAGCACAAGAATCTGGTCCTTAAGATCTACTATAAAGACCTCAAGATTTTCTTTACTTATTTTAAGATCTTTGTGTTCAAGTATAAGTGATGCATAGTTAGTCATTAGTTGCTCTTTTTCATCAGAATTTTTTTTGATATGCAACAAGTAAGACAACTGATAGAGAAATCCGTTTATTTTTAGAGTAGGTGTGAATTTTGTCATTGATGTCTTGAAAGCTTACCTCAAGTTCTTCTTCCTCATCAACGTCGAAGTCTCAATTTGCCAATAATGCCAAGAGATTTTCCAATTCTAATTCACTATGCTCTTTAGCCATTAATGAATGAACCTCTTCTTTACTTCCATCATTATCATCATCAGACTCATTAGTTGAGGATTGTTGCATGGCTTTCACGACTCTTTTCATAATCTTGTGCATTGCCTTATTTGTCATTCTTCATCCAGGAATTTGGTCTTTCTTCTGTTGTTTTCCTTTATCGGAATTATTTTTTTTTCACTAAAGTTGTCACGACCCAATCCCATTATAGGCCGTGATGGAACCCAACACCGTTGTTAGGGAATCCAATACTGATCAATCTAGTGGTTTCCATTTTAATAAGTTTGTTAAGTGAATAGCATTCCTCATTGTTAAAAGATTTAGGAATTTATAGATGTAAAATAAATAAAAGGAAATAAACTGAGGGCAAACCGTAATCATAGAAATAAATCAAAAATCATAGGTCTACTAGTGTGTGCCAAGACTTGGTGTCACAAGTATATGGGCATTCTAGTAGAATATACAAAAGAATAATCGTCTATTCTCTAAAAGGAAATAGATAGAAAATATAACAAAAGGAAGACTCCAGCTACTGCAGGACGGCTCGGAAGGCAGCTTACCGTGAAGTCTCGAAGTGTAAGTCAAGTGTGCACGCTGGACTGATATCCAGATGCATCTGCCTCGGATCTTGCACATTTAAGTTCAAAAGTGTAGCGTGACTACATAAACAACATGTACCCAGTAAATATCTAGTCTAACCTCGAAGAAGTAGTGACGAGAGGTCGACTCCGACACTTACTAAAGCCAACAATATAATAATATAAGGTTCTAATTAAACATTAATTATACAATGATAATAGATCTCAAAGCAGGAAATAGGTAAACAATACTTTCATTCAACTAAGAACCAATTCATTTCTTTCATCTAATCCTTTCACCTTTCAAGTTTGTGCAACAATACCAAATATATAAGGGGTCCAATATCTTTACGCACGAGTTATGACGAGGATGTATGGCTTGATTCAAATATACATGTAAATATATTGTGCACTCCCGAGGGTCGAATGACCCGAACAGTATGATATATCAATTTTCCTGTTGAGACAACTCCCCGCTCCCATGAGAGTAGTGAAAATTTACCCCGCTCTCGGAATATACTTGCGAAGCAGTTGAACATAGATTTTTCTCAAATTATCATAATATTTCTCAATTCCTTTAGAAAATAAGAAATTCAACTTCGAACTTTAAAATATTGAAATCCTCATTCTCCGATTTAATCCAACAATTAGTAAATATAAGCAAGCAATGGTATCAATGAAACATGGTGTAAGCCTAAATCTATCCGGACATAAGCAAGAATAGTAGTTATGCACAGACTCTTGTCACATCGTGCGTGTGTAGCCCCCAAAATAGAAGTACATATTGATTTAAGTTCACCTATGGGGTTAATTCCCTCTTACAAGGTTAGAAAAGAGACTTACCTCGTCTCAAGACCTACTTTCCGGTTCAAGATTGTGCCCGATCCCTCAATTTGGCGCCAAACGACTCACAACTAGTCAAATGTTATTTAAAACAATTAATACATGCTTATAAGTTCATATACCAACTATCAAAGCGATTGCCCAAGCCTCTTTGCAAAATTCGTAAAATTCACCCTCGGGCCCACGTGCCCGGATTCCAGAAATTTTTGAAGAAATTTGTTACCCATAACCCCTTGAACTCAAATATATGATTTTTACTAGATTCTATAACGAATTTCATGATTAAATCTCATTTTTATCAAAAACCTAGGTTTTCACCTAAACCCATAATTTTTAACTAATTTACATGTTATAATCAACCCATAAACTATGTATTTAACAAACATTGTATAGAAATTACTTACCTCAAAGTGCTAGGTGAAATCCCATCTCTAAGAGCTTCAAAAATCGCCTAACAATGGAAATAAATGAGCTAAAATGACTAAGTCCTGTTTTAAAAGACACCTCACTGCCTCCAGCAATTTTGCGCCTGCGGTCGTAAAGCTGCACCTGCGTTGTCGCTTCTGCGGACAAAAGTCCACTTCTGCGGAAGTGCATAGGTAGGCTGGCTCCACTTGTGAGGATGGGGTCCCGCTTCTGCGGAGGTTGGGGCGCACCTACGAATCCTGGGATGCCCTTCCATGGCCACTTTTGTGAGGCCTTGCTCGCTTCTGCGAGCTCGCACCTGCAGTTGGCCAAGCATATGTGCGATTATGACAGTAGCTGGGAGCTTCAGCTGTTGCGACTAATTTCCAACTTTGTCCAAGCCTTGTCCAATTAACACTCGGGGTCCCGCCCGAACATACCAACAAGTTTGAAATCATAAAATGGACTTGTTTGAGCTCTAGGAATGCCCGAAACAACATTAAAATTAAGAATCACACCACAAAACCAATTGAATCAAACTTATGAACTTCAGGTTCTTCAATTTACTCCCAATGTGCCGAAATGTACTTAAACTACTAGGAAAGACACCAAATTTTGCATGCAAGTTTTAAATGACATTATTAAACTATTCTCGATCTCGAAATTCCATTTGGACCTCGATATCACCAAAATCTACTCTAAACCAAATTTAAAGAACTTCAAAAATCTTTAAATAACCAACATCCATTATTAGGCGTCGAAATGCTCCCGGGTCATCCAAAACCTGGTCCGAGCAAACGCACGAGTCTAAAATCATCATACAAACCTATTGGAACCATCGAATCCCTATTCCGGGATCGTTTACTCAAAATGTTGACCGAAGTCAAACTTAGCCTTTTAAGGCCAACTTAAGGAACCGGGTGTTCTGATTTCAACCCGAACCCTCCCAAATCCAAAACCAACCATCCCCTCAAGTCATAAAACATTAAAAGCATATACATGGAGTATTATTTAGGGGAACGGAATTCTACAAAGCAAAACAATCAGTCGGATCATTACAGAAGTTCCCAAAGGGGAAAATCTTTGATAAAGTGGTCTTACTTTCCACACTTGTAGCAGGCATCAACATTATTATTATTATTATTATTGTTCTTCTCCATAGTCTTGGATTTTGATGAACTAGCATTCTTCAAGAAACCACCATTCTTTATTTCCATCTAGAATTCTCGAGTTAGCAATGACACATCATCTTCTTCAGCGTCATGTTTGTGGGTTGTCTTGAGCATTAAGTTCTTTGTCTTGCGAGGTTCAGTTTGTCGATCCAGGTAATACCAATATAGATTTAGCTCATAAGACTCTAGACTTCAAATCAAGATCATCAAGAGTCATTGTAATCAGATTCCTTGCTTCAATGGTTGCATTCACCTTGCTATCCCATGATGAGGTTAATATGCTCAGAAGTTTCCTCACAATTTTGTTGCAGAGAATCACTTCTCCAAGAGATATTAATTTATTAATAAAGGCAGTCAGCCTAGTATGCATCTCCAAGATAGATTCCCCCTCACTTATCTTGAACAATTCATATTGCCTAATTATCATGTCAATAATTGACTACTTTACTTGAGAGGTACCTTCATGATCACGCTGCAAGGCATCCCATAGAGCTTTTGCATCTCTGTAGGCAGATATGCTATTTTATTCATCAGGGCCAATTTCTCAGATCAAGAACTTCTTAGCTTTGGTAGTGTGACGACCTGGTCGGTCTTCTTAAGAATTAAAGCCCCGATTCCCTATTAACTATTTTCCCCGAGTCTATTTCTTCTTAATTGAATTGCTGGGATGTTTTTTGAGTTTCAGAGAGTTTTGGGACATTTAGTTCCTAAATGAGAGCTTAAGTTTTTGAAAGTTGCCCGCAGTCGGAGCAGTGTGGAGACGACCTTAGAATGGAAATCAGGTGGTTCTTCTAGCTCCGTTAGGTTACTTCGGGGTTGTGAGAGTGCTCGGAATGTATTTTGGAAGTCCGTAGCTCATTTAGACTTGAAATGCCGAAGTTTGAATTTTTGGAGTTTTCGGTCCGATAGTGAATTTTTTATCCGAGGGTCGGAATGGAATTCCGGAAGTTGCAGTAGTTCCTTCATGTCATTTGGGATGTGTGTGAAAAATTTGAGGTCATTCGGATGAGTTTAGACGTGTTCGTCGTCGGATGTGAATTCTAGAATTTTCCTAAGTTCCTAGGCTTGAATATTTTCATAATCGATATTTTTGATGTTATGAGACGTGTTTTTAAGACTCGACCTAGTTCAAACAAGGTTATAAGGTTGGTTGGTGGTTTTGGTTGTGGTCCCGGAGGCCTCGGGGTTGTTGCGGATGCTTAACGGGTGAAATTTGGAATTTTGATGCTGCTGAACCAGGCCTCTTCTAGTGTCTTCGCACCTGCGAAGGTTTTTCTGCAGGAGAGGACTTGCAGGCGCGGTGGAATTTAGTCGCAGGTGTGATAGGGGAATTTTGGGCCAGTGATCGCAGGTGCGACCTGGGTTTCGCAGGTGCGGGATCGTAGGCGCGACCAAACGACCGCAGGTGCGGCCCCAGTGCACTGTAAGTGACTTTCGCACCTGCGATGCTTTTTCCGCAGGTGCGGTGATCGAGTCCAGAAGTGCGGATCGCTTGGGTATCTTATTCCAAAAATTCTGAGAGTTTGGTTCATAATTCCAAAAATCGTGTGAGGGCTCAAAGATTGGCGATTTTCTGTGGATTTCAAAGAGAAGGATCATAGGTAACATTTTCTAATCCTAATTCATTGTTTGATCATTAATTCCCGTTGATTTATTTAATTTAATTATCAAAAATGAGGAAAAAACCATAGGAAGGGAAGTGATTTTTCCCAAATCCGAAATTCTGGAAATTGTGGGGTTTATTGGCATCGGATTTCTGGTTAAATGAGTTCGTGAGTGAATGGGTGTCCGAAAAAATATGACTTTTACCCGATTCTGAGTCGTGGGCCTTAGGGGCATTTTGGTCATTTTACATAATTTCGCGCCTTAGCTTGAATTAAACAGTATAATCAGTTGCATGAGATGTTATTTACGATATGTAATTGAATTGTATAGATTTGGGTCATTTGGAGTCGGATACTCGTGGCAAATATGTGGTTTAAATTTGATTTTGAGCCTGTTCGAGGTAAGTGGCTTATCTAACATTGTGTGGGGGACTTTTCCCCTTAAAATGTGATATTTGGTAATAGAATGCCTTGTACATAAGGTGACGAGTGCGTACTTGTGCTAATTGTTGAAAATCCGGTTTTACTTTAAATACTTAGACTGAGTTTCTTTCTTACCTGCTTTATTCTACTTGTAATTATAGCCTATGTTAGTTTAGAAAAGCATGCTTAGTTGACTTGAATTGCCTGTTTTCTTAAGTTGCCTTAATTGTACTACGTGAAGCGTGTTAAGCTAGAATTTCTTGTTGCCTTGTATTTTTGCACTCTAATTCTGAATGTCTTCTTGTTGTGGCTGTGTATTTACTTTGGGACTACGGGTTAGATTCCCGATAGATCCCCCTGCATATTTACTTTGGGACTACGGGTTAGATTCCCGATAGATCCCCTTGCATATTTACTTTGGGACTGCGCGTTAGATTCCCGATAGATCCTCCTGCATATTTACTTTGGGACTGCGGGGTTAGATTTCCGATAGATCCCCTTGCATATTTACTTTGGGACTGAGGGTTAGATTCCCAATAGATCCCCCTGTACATTGATAGATGGACTACGGGACGTTATCCAAGGAGATCCTTCGGATATACATATGATGGACTGCGGGACGGTATCCTGGGAGATCCATTGGACAGTTGAGAAAAGGACTACGGGACGGTATCCCGGGAGATCCTTCGGATATACATATGATGGACTATGGGACAGTATCCCGGGAGATCCTTCGGATATGCATATGATGGACTGCGGAACGGTATCCCGGGAGATCCACTAGACAGTTGAGAAAAGGAGTACGGGACGGTATCCCGGGAGATCCTTCGGATATACATATGATGAATTACGGGATGGTATCCCGGCGGATCCTTCGGATATACATATGATGGATTGTTTGACCTGTCTTATTTCACGACTGTATTCATTATTTCTGTCTGTCTTTCATACTGTAAATTCCTATTATATTGGTTAACCTCAGTAGGGCCCTGACCTTCCTCGTCACTACCCGACCGAGGTTAGGCTTGGCACTTACTGAGTACCGCTGTGGTGTACTCACGCCTTTTCCTGCGCATGTTTTCATGTGCAGATCCAGGTACCTCCACTCAGGTGCAATATCCCCGAGGTTGAGAGATACAACAGAGACTTCGAGGTACATCTGCCGCGTCCGCAGACCAGGAGTCTCTATCTTATTCCAGCTTTTCTGAAAAGTTCAACTTTCCTTACAGTTGTATAGACATTCTGGAGTTAGAGTAGTGTATCATATTCTGTTAGCCTGTGGTTCCCGTGAGTTTTCGGGTTTTGGGGTGTATCATATTCTGTTAGCCTGTGGTTACCGTGAGTTACTCGGTAACTTTAGCTAGATTGGTGTAAACCTGGTTCGTTTGACATTCATCATACCCACTTAGGCATATCTTTACCGTAGTCTGGCATATTGCAAGACTAGACCTTGAAACATGGTTCATATCATAGTTTGCTAATAATCAATATGTTCTCAACTCATTAGGAAGCATCAATATAATCATATTATGTACTTAAGAGTTCCTTTTTTATTTGCTTAGACTTAGTAGAAAAAATATATAGATCCTCAACATGCTTAACCTCGATATAGAAAAATAATCTTTGCTATATTCGTGAATATTATTTATGCTAGTCCGATTACAAAATCTTTTGAAGTAATCAATTCCCTTTTTCATAATTAACCATTTATCTTATAATTTTTTGTGTTGAATTAGCTAATGTTACTTTTGTTGTCGTTGTCGATGTTGGTATCACAATCACTAGCTATTAATAATATTTACAAATACAAGAAGTTTTATAGTATTTAATCCATTTTTATTTGCTTTTTGCTCAATGAATTTAGTGTCCGCAAGGCTAATTGATGATTACTACCAATTCTGATTTCATAAACTCATATTTATCTTTGTACACGGGTGAAAACGGGGACAACGCACACACCGAGTTCTCGGTGAATCAAATGAACTATGAATGTATGAGATAGAGACCGACTTTGAGAACTCTTTGGTTCGAGGCTGAAACCTGGTGCTCGCCCTCGTGCCTGACATAAAACACCCCCGAACCAGAAACGAGCTCCAAGACCTCAAAAAGAATTACAAATGGTTGCACACGACTAACAGAGGATCGGGATATCCGCTTCCAACCGGATATCACAGCGTGGATCTCGCCTGATGACGGTTGCGTACCAGTGATTGATGTACAAGGAGGATTTTTACATTTTTGGAATTATAATAGGGGTAAAACTCCCCTAGTATATAAAGGGGGAGTTTCTTATTCGATAGACACATTGCAACATGCATATCAATACAATACAAAATTTATTTCTATGCTTTCTAGCTATTGCAAGGTTCTCACTTTAATCATAGTTATCCATATACATTTGGCTTCGAATCGAGGGTCCGGTCGAGGGCAAAACTACTATTAAGCTTAAATCCGAGCCCGAACTTAACCTCTCAATTGGTTTGGTTATTTGTTGTATCTTTAATTCGTTTATCTAATATTCTTTATTGCTTGTGTTGAATCTATATACCTATCCTTAAAATCGCATATTAATTTAATTGTTATCTGTTTTAAGGGTAAAACAATCTTAATATATTATCTTGGAATTAGTAGCAAATTAGACAACTATGTCTATTGTACTAGTAATAGCTCTCTGACTCACAAATTGTCACGACCCAAAATCTACTAAGGTCGTGATGGCGCCGGACACCGCCGTCAGGCAAGCCAATCATTAATTAGTTGAAATAATCCATGTTTTAAAATTTATGAAAATCATTACCTTTCACTTTATTACATAATAACTAAATAAAAATCCTTTAAGTAAATACAATGGGTTAAATATTCCATTTCAGCAAAATATATCCCAACACATCCCAGAACCCAGTGTCACAAGTACATGAGCAAATTCTAACATTTTCACAAATACTACTAGCTTGTCCGAAATACAAATTGGACAAGGAATTTAAACTGGAAATAAATACAATATTAGGGAGACTCTGTCAGCTGCGGATCACCTTCAGATGATGCAGTTAGCCTAAGTCTCCGACCAGCCACGTCGCTGTGAAAGTACCTGTGCAATAAAAATGCACAGCAAGTGTAACATGAGTACGAAAACAACATGCACTCAGTAAGTCGTCCGCCTAACCTCAGAGAGGTAGTAATGAGAGGTCGAATTAGACACTCACTAAGGTCCAACAAATTAATTTAGCGCAATATGATATCAGTAATAGGCATACGAGGATGATAAATTAGTAAGCATTATGGATAACTGTAATTCAAATAAATACTGAAAGTAAATAAACAGTTACTACTTTCTCATTTTCCCCCAAATTTCTTAAATAAACAATTACATCTTTATTTTCCCCCAAATATCTTGTCACTTCAAAATTCCTGAAAAATATTTAACAATTTAGCATGCGCATACAAGATAAGGACAACCGGCCTGAGCCATAAAAATAATCATGTTTGTGCACTGCTGAGGGTCGAACGGCCTGTACCATAAGTGCACCTTTCAATAAAATAATCATGTCTATGCACTACCGAGGGTCGGCCCGAACCATAAGTGCATCTTTCAATCCGCCGTGGCGTACGACCGCTCCCATGAGTGTGGGGGAAATAACACTCCACTCGCGGAATGTAAATTGCGAAGCGGTCACATGCAGTCATGCACAATTAACAGTACACCCCGACTACGTCGAAAAAACAAATACTCAAGTAAATGATAGACTTCTATTTCAAAAATCACAAATAGTATTTAAATCCTTTCTCGAAATTCATTTGCCAAGTTTTTATAATGTTTAATAATATAGGCTTATCCGGAATACAATTTCCCATGAAGGAAATCAATTCTCTTTCTAGATGATTAAGAAAATGAACTCTAGTCTTCTTTAGATATTCAATTACAATTTCGATTATATTAGCAGTCTAATATTACATTCAAGGTCACAGGTACCACAGGTAAGGCATGATAGTGGGTCCTAGGCTATACGGACATGGCATAATAGTAGCTATGCACGGACTCCTATCTCCTCGTGCGTACGTAGCCCCCGCAGATAGTAGCACATACTTAATTAGTTCACCTAAGGGGACAATTCTCCCTCACAAAGTTAGAAAGGAGACTTACCTCGCTCCAAGATTCCATAACCAGCTTCCAAGCTCTCCCGACCACTCCAATGGATGCACAATGCCCCAAAACTATCCAAACAACGACACACCAATGAAAATATACTCTAATATTTGCAAAAATTCCAAAATTAGAAAATTTTCCAACCCCGCTCAGCAAATTGAACAAAATGACCTCAGGCCCACGTGCCCGAAAATCCGAAATTTCTCGAAGATATATTCTACCCATAGCTTTACTAGTTCCAATATACAATTTACTTTAAATTCCATGCTAAAATTCGTGGTTAAAATCCAAATACAAATTTCTAGGTTTTCTTCAATCTTAGTCCATTTCTCCAACTTAAGGCTTCTGAAATGAGAATTTTTCTTTCCAATTTGACTCCGAACTTCTCGAATTTTAGTTCTGACCACACCTACAAGTCATAATACCTGAAACGAAGCTTCTCATGACCTCAAACTGCTGAACGACGTGCTAGAGCTCAGAACGACCGGTCGGGTCATTACACAAATGTCATATACGTTTGTTTTTATTATATCCCAAAAATAATACCGTACTTTCTTATTTAGAAATAATTTAACTTTAAATTGTATTTTACCTATAATAAGATGATTTATAACAACACAAATTTTTATGACTTATTTTAGATCACAAATAAAATTTTTATTGGCTAAACATTTCATTCTCTAATTCCAGATTAAGTAACGAAGGTTCAAAAGATTCAAATTTATTCTCTACAAGAGGTTGAATTTAATAAGAAGATTTAAATCAGTACTCTTTCAAAAATATGTGTAAGATATGAAAGAAAATTTAAAACAAGAAAGAGAATAAATCATTTAAGTGGAAACAAAAGAATGAGAAATTTTTTCATAGGAAACACATATGGAGAACAGAAGAAAAAATGTTAAAAAATGAAGAAGAAGGTGAAAAATAAATGTGACGACCCGCCCGGTTGTTTTGAGAGTTATATCCCCGATCCCTTATTTACTGCTTCTCCCGTATCTTTTTCTGCTTATGTATCTTTCCGGTAGGTGTTTCTTGTAGTTTCAGTGTTTTCGTACACTTAGACAGTAAACAGAAGCTTAAGTCTTGGGATTTGGACCGTAGTTGGAACTATATGAAGACGACTCCAGAATAGAGTTTTGTCAGTTTCTTTAGCTTCGTTGGGTGATTTTGGACTTAGGGATGTGTCTGGATTGTGTTTTGGAGGTTTGTAACTCATTTAGGCTTGAAGTGGAAAAAGTCAATTTTTTGGAGATTTTGACCGGTAGGGACTTTTTGAAATGTGGGTCAGAGTCTGATTTCGGAAGATGGAGTAGGTACGTAAGGTCGAATATGAATTGCGTGTAAAATTTGGGGTCAATCGAACGTGATTTGATAGGTTTCGGCATTTATTTTAGAAATTGGAAGTTTCAAGTTCATTAAGTTTAAATAGGAGGGTGATTTGTGTTTTTAGCGTTGTTTGGTATGATTTGAGGGCTCGACTAAGTTCATATGGTGTTTTAGGACTGGTAGGTATGTTAGGTTGAGGCCCCAGGAGCCTCGGGTTGATTTCGGGTGGTTAACAGATCATTTTGGACTTGTTGGAAATTGCTGAAAAATTTGGTGTCATTTTACTGGTTTCCTTCATCGTGTTCGCGAGAGAGGTCTCACGTTCGCGTAAGGTATCTGGGAGACCGGCTGTGTTGTTCTATGCATTCTTGATATGATTCCAACGTTTGCGATGGTGTGGGTTCTGTAGCCTACGCATTCGCGATATGGTCCTCGCGTTCATGTAGAAGAATGGTCAAATGGGCCTCCAGGTGATTAGCCTACGTGTTCGCAATAAGGGTCGCCCGTTCGTGTAGGGTCAGGCAAGGTAAGCTTACTCGTTCGCGAGGTGGTTCTCGCGTTCGTTAAGAATGTTTGGATCTAAGGGAAATTTTGTGCTTCGCGAACGTGAAGGTTTGGCCGTGTTCGCGAAGAAGAAATGCCTGGGCAGAATTATATCATTTCCAAAACGAGGGTTTAGCCATTTTTATCAAAACTTGAGTTTGGGACCTCGTATTTCGACGAGATTTTGAGGGATTTTTAGAGACATCAATTGGGTAATGATGCTACACTCCATTTTGGTTATACCCCACTAATCTATCATTAATTATATCTTTAATTTCGGATTTTGGGGTTGAAATTAGGGCTATGCATAATTTGGTAAATACCGAATTACCGTACCAAACCCGAAAATTTTGGTATTAGGTATTCCATATTTTGATATTTGGTTTAAGTTTTAAAAAAAATTAGTATTAAGTAAGGTATTTGGTATTTTAAAATGAAATACCGAAATACCGATATTGTACCAAAATATATATTATATTACAAAATACATATTTTATTAATGATAATTTAAATATAAGAAATCTAAAATTTTACTTTTATTTATTCTCAAAGTACATCAATTAACTATCCAACAACAAGGTATTTGTCTATGTTTTCTCTCTATAGGTTGGTATTTACTGGTTTTGGACAAATTTTTGTCAACAAACATTTTAGTTGTGTAATTTTGAGTACTTTAATTAAGAGTAAAAACGTCTATGAGTACTTATAGATATATTTATGGTATGTAATTGATTTTTGCTAGATTTGGGCCATTCGGAGTCGGATATTCGTGGGAAAAACATTACTACCGATTGGTTTAGCTTTGTTCAAGGTAAGTGCCTTGCCTAACCTTGTGTAGAGGAAACCCCCTTAGGATTTTGTACTGATATTGATATGTGAATTCCGTGTATGCGAGGTGACGAGTGCGTACACGAGCTATTTATTGCAAATACCTGATTTTACTGAGTAATTACCCATTTTCACCTTTATTGAGTATACTAGCATGTTTAGTTATCCCACTATCATAGAATAGCATGCTACGTGTCTTAGTTGCTTAACTGAACTGTTTGCAGCATGCCTTTTTCAATTCGTGTTTCTATTTCTTGACTTGTACTTAGTCTAAACTGTATATTTTCTTATTGTACCTATTATCTTCATTATCTAAGCTGTGTATTTACTTTGGGAATACGGGACGATATCCCAGGAGATGTTCTTAGGGGTGTGCATTCGGATCGGTTTATCGATAAATCAAATCGATTATTTGTTATCGATTTATCGATATCGACTTCGATTCCAAAATTTTTTTTATCGAGTTATCGATTTTGATTTCGATTTGGTCAATTTCGCTTATTGATTTATCGATAAGATATAATTTTTTTTTCCGTGGTTTCCTTTAACCTAACTTAATATTTCTATTTTCCTCTACCCTTATTATTTTCTAATTTTCCCTACCCTATTATTTCCTTTCCTCTTCACGACTTCACGCCTCTTATGCCTCAAGATTTTCCCCTACGGCCCTACCCTCCTGCCCCTTTAGAGCTGAACTGCTGAAGCCTCAAATTTTCTTCACTCAAAATTCCTCCTTTCTCGGTTTCTCCCACAGATCTGGTAATTCTCTACCTCCAAATGGGTTCTCTCAGTAAGTTGATTGTAATTTGGTAGAAGTTCTTTTGGTCAATTAGGTAAGGAGCTGAAGAATAATTTGTCTGCCTAAATTAAATGATTTAATCGTAGTATCATTTGGTATGNGCTTCTGCCTCAAGATTTTCCCCTACGGCCCTACCCTCCTGCCCCTTTAGAGCTGAACTGCTGAAACCTTAAATTTTCTTCACTCAAAATTCCTCCTTTCTCGGTTTCTTCCACAGATCTGGTAATTCTCTATCTCCAAATGGGTTCTCTCAGTAAGTTGATTGTAATTTGGTAGAAGTTCTTTTGGTCAATTAGGTAAGGAGCTGAAGAATAATTTGTCTGCCTAAATTAAATGATTTAATCGTAGTATCATTTGGTATGATATAGTAGTGATTAGTCATCTATCTCTATTAGCTATCCATTATTTATAAATGTTTTACACATAGTATACATATATTAAGTAAGGGTACTAAACATGACAACATCGCTTAGAGCTAGAAAATTTTCTTATTGGTGGAATCCCGCAAATTTTCTTATTGGTTTAATCGATAACCCAATCGATAAGCCCCAAAAATCGATAAATCGAAATCGAAAAAATCAAAACCTTATTGAAACGATAACGATAAGCATATGTACAAATCGATAATCGATAAGTAATTATCGTTAAGGGTCAAAATCGAATCGATAAATCGAATGCACACCCCTAGATGTCCTTGCGTGTTTACTTTGGGACTACAGGACAGTATCCCGGGAGATTCCCCTGCACATTTAATTTTGAGACTACGAGGCGGTACCTCGGGAGTTCTCTCTGCACATTTACTTTTGAGACTACGAGATGGTATCTCGAGAGATCCCTAGTTGTTTTCCTTGTTGAACTCCAGTCTCTTATTATACTGTTATATTCACCCGCTTTAGTTATTTTCTACCAGGGATCCTGACCTAACCTCGTCACTACTCGATTGAGGTTTGGCTTGGCACTTACTGGGTACCATTATGGTGTACGCATGCTACTCTTCTACACAAGTTTTGTGTGGAGATCTAGGTGCTCATTATTAGCCGCATTATTAGTGAGCCAGGAAAGCTTTGGAGACTTCAAGGTATATCTTCCGCGTCCGCAGACCTCGGAGTCCCCCTCTATTCTCCCCCGTGTCAAACACTTCCTGTATTTATTTTTATTAGACTCTAGTGTATAGAGATACTACTTTCTTTTGTAACTTGTGACTCATGATGTTCCGGGTTTTGGGAAAGCTCTGTACGTTTAGTTACTGTCCATGCCGAGCGGCATTGTTATTAGTTATTTAGTATATATTGTAGTTAGTTGTTAATTTTTGCTTCCACTATTGATACTTTCATAAATTGTTAGGCTTAGCTAGTCGTAGGGACTACGTGCCGTCATGATGTATTTTGAAGGGATGTTTGGGTCGTGACAAGTTTGTATCAGAGCTCTAGGTTTGTAGGTGTCGTGAATCACAAGCCGGTTTATTAGAGTCTCGTAGAAGACGTCTGTCCTTATCTTCGGGAGGCTATGGAATTGTTAGGAAAAATTATAGTTCTTTGATTCCTTGTCGTGCAAAATTTGTTGACATCAAATCCTAAACTTCTATGTTAAATTATTTCTCACAGATGGTGATGACCCATACCGGAGTATCCGATGACCAGGCACACGCGCCCCCTGCTAGAGCAGTATAGGCCGAGGTCGGGGTAGAGGAAGTCTATGCGGGTGCAGCTAGAGCACCCGCGCAAGCTGCAACAGAGGAGCCCCCAACAACTGCAGCTGGAGGGCAGGCACCTAAGGTGCCTATTGCTGCACCAGCCCTCCAGGAGACTCTAGCCCAGTTCATGAGCATATTCAGAACCTTAGCTCAGGTTGGATTGATCCCACTAGCTCCTGCCACATCTCTTGATGGGGGAGGGGCACAGACTCCCGTAGCCCGTACGCCTGAGCACAAGGTCCAGGTCGACCAAGCCCCAGAGTTTATCCCTATGTAGCCGGTAGCCCCAGTCTAGCACGAGATTAGGATAGCCTATTTCGAGGCAGAGACGCTCATACATGAGAGGTACAAGAAGTACCACTCACCTACCTTCAGCGGTTTGGCTACATATGATGCCTAGGGTTTTCTGGGTGTAGCGGAGATGATTGGGGTTTCTTTTACCACCTTCCAGCTTAGAAGAGCAGCCTATCAGCGGTGGCGTGCTTATAAGTTAAATAGTCCATATGAGGCAGCTTCACTTACATGGACTCAGTTCTCAGACATATTTTTTAGAGAGTATGTCCCTCAGAGCCTCAAAGACTCATGGTGTACATAGACTCAGGTTTACCGCATTTAGAGTGGAGGGGTACCTTAGAGTACACTCCCAGCAGAGTTATTTCATTTCTTAAGGCTCAATGAATGGTTGAGAAGGGGTGTGACATATATCTAGATTATGTGAGAGATGTCAGTATTGGTATCCCCATAGTTGAGTCAGTTCCAATAGTGAGGGACTTCCTAGATATGTTTCCAACTGATCTTTCAGGCATGACGCCCGATTGAGATAATTTTTTTGGCATTGATTTGTTGTTGGGCACTCAGCCCATCTCTATTTCTCCATATCGTATGACTCCTCCTGAGTTGAAAGAGCTGAAGGAGAAGTTGTAGGAACTTCTTGATAAGGGCTTCATTCGGCGCAGTGTGTCACCTTAGGGTGCTCCGATTTTATTTGTGAAGAAATATTATGGTTCTATGCATATGTTCATTGATTATCGCCAGCTCAACAAAGTTACTGTGAATAACAGGTATCCATTACCTCGTATTGATGACTTATTTGATCAGCTACAACATTCTAGGGTGTTTTCTAAGATTGACTTACGTTCAGGCTATCATCAGTTTAAGATTTGGGAGCCAGATATCCCGAAGACTGCCTTCAGGACTCGGTATGGTCACTATGAGTTTCTTGTGATGTCTTTTGGGCTTACCAATGCTCCAGCAGCTTTTATGCACTTGATGCACAGTGTGTTCCGGCCTTATCTTGACTCTTTCGTCATTGATGCATGACGGTAGGGTGATTTCCTAAGCGTCCAGACAGTTGAAGGTGCATGGAAAGAACTATCATGTCCACCACCTTGAGTTAGCAGTTATTGTTCATGCCTTGAAGATTTGGCGGCACTATTTGTACGGTATTCCTTGTGAGATTAACACCGATTATCGGAGTTTGCAACATGTGTTCAAGCAAAAGGATCTTAACTTGCATCAGTGGAGGTGGTTGGAGCTACTTAAGGACTATGATATCACCATTTTGTATCACCCGAGAAAGGCTAATTTGGTAGCCGATTCTTTGAGTCATCGGGCGGAGAGTTTGGGGAGTTTAGCATATCTATCAGGAGCAAAGAAAATCGTTGGCATTTAATGTTCAGGCCTTAGCCAACCAATTTTTGATATTAGATATTTCTGAGCCGAGCCGAGTATTGGCTTGTGTGGTCTCCCAGTCTTCTCTTTATGATCGTATCAGGGAGAGTCAATATGATGACCCCTATCTGCTTGTCCTTAAGGACACGGTCCAACATCGTGATGCTAAGGAGGTTACTATTGGGGATGATGGTGTATTGAGGATGCATGGCAGGTTACCTGTGCCCAATGTAGATGGTTTGCATGAGTTGATTCTCCAGGAGGCTCAAAGTTCGTGGTAATCCATTCATTCGGGTGCCACGAATATGTATCTAGACTTGAGGCAGCATTACTGGTGGAGGAAGATGAAGAAGGACATAGTGAAGTATGTGGCTCGGTGTCTAAATTGTCAGCAGGTGAAGCATGACCATCAGCGGCCGGGTGGGTTACTTCAGAAGTTAGAGATTCCGGAGTGGAAATGGGAGCGGATCACTATGAATTTCATTGTTCGACTCCCACGGACTCAGCGGAGGTTTGATGTAGTTTGGGTGATTGTGGATAGGCTGACCAAGTCAGCTCATTTCATTCCTGTGATGACTACCTATTCCTTCGATAAGTTGGCTCAAATTTACATCCGTGAGATCGTCAAGCTTCATGGCGTACCGGTATCTATCATCTCTGACCATGGTATGAAGTTTACATCATGGTTCTGGAGGGTCGTACAGCATGAGTTGGGTATTCGAGTGGAGCTGAACACAACATTTCACCCTCAGACAGATGGACAGTCCTAGTGCACTTTTCAGATATTAGAGGATATGCTCTGCGCGTGTGTGATGGAGTTTGGAGGGTCGTGGGATCAGTTCTTACCACTTGCGGATTTTGCCTACAATAACAGTTATCAATCGAGCGTCCAAATGGCACCATATGAGGCTCTGTATGGTGAGCAGTATCGGTCCCTAATTGGTTGGTTCGAGTCGGGCGAGGATAGATTATTGGGTACAGACTTGGTTCAGGAAGCCCTGGATAAGGTGAAGGTGATTCAGGATCGACTTCGCACAGCCCAGTCCAGACAGAAGAGTTATGCAGACCAGAAGGTTAGCGATGTTGCATTCATGGTTGGAGAATGGGTCTTGCTCCGGGTTTCTCCTATGAAGGGCGTTATGAGTTTCGGGAAGAATGGCAAGTTGATCCCAAGGTACATTGGTCTCTTTGAAGTGTTGCAGCTTGTTGGGGAGGTTTCTTATGAGCTTGCCTTACCTCCCAGTCTAGCAGGAGTTAATCCGGTATTCCATGCTTCTATGCTCTAGAAGTATCACGGTGATACGACTCATGTGTTGGATTACAGCTTAGTCCAGTTGGAAAAGGATCTATCTTATGTTAAGGAGCCAGTGGCTATTGTGGACAGGCACGTCAGAAAGGTAAGGTCAAAGAATATTGCTTCCGTGAAGGTTCAGTGGAGGGTTCAGCCGGCCGAGGAGGCGACTGGGGAGACCGAGCATGTTACATCACGAACTTTAATATTAGGATAAGTCGTAGTAATCCATATGCGTTTCAGAGGATTAAGACCATTCTATAAAGGATTTGTGACTATGTTATTGTAAGACCCCGTAAGTTAAACCTTAACAACCTTGATACCGTCATATACATTTGATATGGTATTTTGAGTGGAACATTTTTCTAAAAAGTTTGAAAAATATAATTTTATATAGTTATTAATATTACTACTTTCGAATATGGCTTAAATTATACACATAACACGAGAAAGTTTATGAGATATTATTTATTGTACATATAGAAATTATTTTCTCACAAGAAAAGAAGGTTATCTTTTTACCATTTTAAGAATTAAGCATACGAGAATTGTACTCTTTATATGAGATTTGGAAAAATTAGAAGTTGAAAATATATGTATTTTTACATGGATGTTTTAATGAAATACTAGTATATGTATTGATCTTATATGGTACTATGCTTTATTAATATTTTGATAGTAAAGTATATAAAGTATGTTAAAAGTGAATTGTATTTTAAGTAATTGGAGATAATTTTTAATTATGTGGATAATTGATTAATTAGTAGATAGGTATTATGTGGGCATCAATCCACGTGTAAGTAGTCATGCAACTCACTGATTTAGTTGGTTGCTATGTATTAAGTTTGTGCCACCTATACTTGATTGTTTATTACGTGTGGTTGTTTTGTTCATTTTGTGAACATAAGAAATTCTAGTTAATTCAAGTAGAGAGCTTAATAGATAATACTTATATAGTGTCTTAAAGAGTTACCATTACAAGGAGTTAGTATATTATAACTTTTAAACCTTTTCTTCATGGCAGAACTCCACAAAACAATTCTGTGATTAAGCTTTGAATTGAATTATATTACAATCAAGTGTGAGATTTGCGATTTTAATGGAGCACGGTGCAATTTTTCTCAAAAATATCATAAGTATTTTTTCCTACTTCAGTCCTCCATTACGTGTTTTTCACAAAAGATGTGTCTTAGATGGATTATCAAGAAAATCGACTCAGGTATGTTAAGGCTAATCCTTATTTCTTTCGGCATGATCCATGTAATGATACGTAAACGTAATGCTATTCCATAACTGATTTTTCTCTTAGAAGTTAAGGATATCAATGTTATTCATTCCTAAGTAAGTCCCTATTGAGGTATGTGGTATAGATGTTAATGTTTATAATATAGTGATACATCCATCTTCATGCATTTACCACCGTGCTATGGCCGGTCAGGCAGTTACAACCGGTTGGGCAGTTATGTACCATTATTTACCATTGGTTAGGCTGTCATGCATTTACCATCGAGGTACGGCCGGTTAGAAAGTTAGACATTTACCACCGAGCTAATGTCGTTCGGGCAGTCATGCATTTACCACCGCACTACGGCCGCTCGGGCAGTTACCACTGATCAAGTGGGCAGTCATGCATCATACGATATGGATAATAGTCTCAAAGAGAAGCATTATATATATAAGTATAATAAGTATGCATATACGGTGGCACTTCAGAGATTCAGGTTGATTCTTATATGTATTTGACTAATGTTGACTTTTTATTATGTCTCAGTTCTGCCTTACATAATCAGTACATTATTCGTACAGATCTCATTTTATTGGGGACGCTGCATTCATGCCTGCAGGTATAGATAATCAGTTTAACGATCCCTCATAGTAGACGAGATTGGCATTCAACGAAGAATTGGTCAGAGTTTTACTATAGACTTATGGGTAGGCCGACACCGTGTCCCATTTGATGTCAAATAATCTTAGAGGCTTTGTAGACAAAGGTTCATTTTGTACAGTATGTATGAGGCCTTGACATCCCATATGTATTCATGTTTTAAGAAAATGGTTCAGTGATACAGTGTTTTCCCACTTACAGTTGTACATTATGAGTTGTGGCCATATGGCCCATGATAGTTACAAAAGGAATGAGTCCAGCTAACTCGAGCCATGTGTTCTAGTTTTGGTCGAACGATCATGAGTTACAGAGTGGTTCGCTCGGGCTAGCACGACGCCGGGTGTCAGCCGCGCCTCCTCAGGTTGGGGCGTGACAAAGTGGTATCAGAGCTGGTCGTGTCCTAGGAAGTCTACAAAGCCGTGCCTAGTAGAGTCTCACTTATGGGTGTGTTGCGCATCAGATTGATAATTGAGATGATATAGGGCATTTAGGAAATGTTACCCTTCTTTTGTTTCCATATCGTGCTATAGAGCTGAGTCGTAAGAAGTCAGTATGAAGCTTTCGCCAGATTTTATATGCACCAGAGCTGCAGGTATTACAGTAGAGCTTTAAGCGTAATTTCCATCTATGTTGAAGGGATATTATGAAAGAAACAGAAGATACGATGTGAGATTAAAAAGTAAGTAAGGTGAAGGTGAAGAAGATACGAGATATTCAAGTACAAAAGGTTGTGAATAGTCGAGACTTCGGATATAGTTTGAGTTTTAGTTTAATTTACGGAGGAGACCCTAGTGAAAATTTTGTAAATCTCTAAGAGTTAACATTTGGGGACGAGTGTTCTAAAGGGGGAAAGGATGTTACATCCTGTACTTTGATATCAGGATAAGTCGTAGTAATCCATATGAGCTTCAAGGGATTAAGGACATTGGTGAGATTATAAAGGATTTGTGACTATGTTATTGTAAGACCCTGTAAGTTTAACCTTAACAACCTTGATACCATCATATACATTTGATATGGTATTTTTACTGGAACATTTAGTTAAAATTTTTGGAAAATATGATTTTATATAGTTATTAGTATTACTACAATCGAATATGCTTTAAATTATACACATAATATACGAATGTATATGAGATTTTCTTTATTGTTACGATATAAATTATTTTCTCACAAGAAAAGAAGGTTATCTTTGTACCATTTTAAGAATTAAGCGTACGAGAATTGTACTCTTTATATGAGATTAGGAAAAATTAGAAGTTGAGGAAATATATGTATTTTTACATGGATGTTTTAATGAAATACTAGTGTATGTATTGATTTTATATGGTACTATGTTTTATTAATATTTTAATATTTTGATAGTAAGGTGTATAAAGTATGTTAAAAGTGAGTAGTATTTTAAGTAGTTGAAGATAATTTTTAATTATGTGGATAATTGATTAATTAGTAGATAAATATTATGTGGGCATCAATCCACGTGTAAGTAGTCATGTAACTCACTGATTTAGTTGTTTGCTATGTATTGAGCTTGTGCCACCTATACTTGATTGTTTATTATGTGGGGCTGGTTTGTTCATTTTGTGAACATAAGAAATTCTACTTAGTGCAAGTATAGAACTTAATAGATAATATACTTATATAGTGTCTTAAAGAGTTACCACTACAAGGAGTTAGTATATTATCACTTTAAAACCTTTTCTTCATGGTAGAACTCCACAAAACAATTTTGTGATTAAGCTTTGAATTGGATTATATTATGATAAAGCGTGATATTTGCGATTCTAATGGAGCACGGTGCAATTTTTCTCAATAATATCATACAGATTTTTTCCTACTTCGGTCCGCTGTTACGTGTTTTTTCACAAAAGACGTGTGTTAGAAGGATTATCAAGAGAATCGGATCAGGTATGTTAAGGCTAATCCTTCTTTCTTTTGGCATGATCCATGTAATTATACGTAAACATAATGATATTGCATAAATAGTTCTACTCTTAGCAGTTAAGGATGTCTATGTTATTCATTTCTGTAAAGTGATGTCTAAGTATGTCCCTACGTCCCTATTGAGGTATATGATAGAGATGTTAACGTTTATAATATAGTGATACATGCATCTTTATGCATTCACCACCGTGCTATGGTCGGTCGGGCAGTTACCACCGGTTGGGTAGTTATGTATCATTATTTACCACCGATTGGGCAGTCATGCGTTTACCTCCGAGCTACAGCCAGTGGGGCAGTTACAAATTTACCACCAAGCTACGGTCGGTCGGGCAGTCATGCATTTACCACCGCGCTACAGCCGGTTCGACAGTTACCACTGATCAGTTGGGCAGTCATGCATCATACGATATGGATAATAGTATCAAAGAGAAACATTATATATATAAGTATAATAAGTAGTCATAACTCTGTGATTTGACAGCTCGACTAATTTTGAATGGTGTTTTAGGACTGGTAGGTATGTTTGGTTGAGGCTACGGGTGTAACGATCCAACCGGTTGTTTTGAGCTCTAGCGCGTCATTCAGCGGTTTGAAGTCGTGAGCAGCTCCATTTCTGGTATTATGACTTGTAGGTTTGGTCGGAATTGAATTTCGGGAAGTTTAGAGTATATTTGGAAATAAAATTCTCATTTCAGAAGCCTTAAGTTGGAAGAATCAACTAAGATTGGAATTTTTATTAAACGACCTCCGAATCAGGATTTGAAGGTTCCTGCAGGATCGTATGATGATTTCAGACTTGGGCGTATGTCCGGATCGGGTTTTGCATAACCCGGGAGCGTTTCGATGCATATTGTGGAAGTCAGCATTTTTGAAGAAATTTCCTAAGTTTGGCCTGAAGTGCATTTCAGTGATGCTGATGTCTGTTTGGGAGGTGCACTTATGGGACGGGCCGCTCGATCCTCGGCAGTGCACAAAGATGATTATTATATTGAGAGATGCACTTTTGGTACGGGCCATTCAATCCTCGACAGTGCATAGACATGAGTATTATTTTGAGAGGTGCACTTTTGGTACGGGCCGTTCGATCCTCGGCAGTGCACATAGTTGATTATTATGACGGCTCAGGCCGGTTGTCCTTATCCTGTATGCACAAGTTAAGTTGTTAAATGTTTTCCATGATTTTTAAAAGTGACAAGATATTTGGGGGAAAATAGAGAGGAAATTGTTTACTAAAAATGTTTGGGGAAAAATGAGGAAGTGGTAACTGTTTGTTTATTTCCAGTATTTACTTGGATTTCAGTGCCTTATATATATTGTTGCTTTACTACCTTACATGACTACCGTGTTCATCATATGCTGTTAATTCATTTGCTGGCCCTTAGTGAGTGTCTAATTCGACCTCTCATCACTACTTCTCTGAGGTTAGGCGGGCGACTTACTGAGTACACATTGTTTTTGTACTCATGCAACACTTGCTGTGACTTTTATTGTATAGGTAATTTCATATCAATATGGAGGATTCGGAGACTTAGGCAAGCTGCATCATCCGGAGGTGATCCGCAGCTGACAGCGTCTCCCTCGTACTGTATTTATTTTTATTTTAAATTTCTTAGTCCAATCTGTATTTCGGACTGGCTTTGTGATGATTGTATAAATTCTTAGAAATTGTTCATTTACTTGTGACACTGGGTTCTGGGATGCGTTGGGATATATTTGCTAAAGTGTAATAATTAAACTATTGTTTTATTTGATAGGTTTTATTTAGTTAATATGTAATAAAATGAAAGTAAATGTCTTTTTCATAAATATTAAAACAGGAAATTATTTCAATTAATTTATGATTTGGCTTGCCTGACAATGATGTCCGGAGCCATCACAACCTTATGGATTTGGGGTCGTGACAACGGGTGCCTAGGGTTGATTCCGAGTGGTTAACGGATCATATTGGACTTGTTGGAAATTGCAAAAAAATCTAGTGTCGTTTTGATGGTTTCCTTCATCGCATTCGAGAGAGAGAGTTCTTGCGTTCGCGTAAAATATCCAGGAGACCGGTTGTGTTGTTCTACACATGCGCGACGTGATTCCCACGCTCGCAATGGTGTGGATCCTTTAACCTACGCGTTCGCGATATGGTCCTCGCGTTCGCGTAGAGGAACGCTCAGATGGGGCTCCAAGTGATTAGCTTAAGCATTCGCGATGAAGGTCCCACGTTTGTGTATGGCCAGGCAAGGTAAGGTTACGCGTTCATGAGGTGGTTCTCGCGTTCGCAAAGAAGGTCCGGATCTGAAGGAAAGTTTGTGCTTCGCGAACGCGAGGGTTTTGCCGCGGTCGCAAAGAAGAAATGCCTGGGCAGACTTATATCATTTCAAAAATGAGGATTTGGCCATTTTTATCAAAACTTGAATTTGGAAGCTCGGATTTGGACGAGATCTTGAGGGATTTTTAGAGACATCGATTGGGTACTGATTCTACACTCTATTTTGGTTATACCCCATTAATATATCATTTATTACATCTTTAATTTCGGATTTTGGGGTTGAAATTAGGGCAAATGGGAAGAAGTTCTTCAACTAAAATTTTGAGTTTTGAAAGGGGATTTGTGGTCAGATTCGAGTAATTTTTATATGATTGGACTCGTAAGTGAATGAGTGTTCATATTTTGTGATTTTTACCTGATTCCAAGATTTGGGCTCGGGGAGACTTTTTGTGATGATTTCCTAATTTCTTGCTTTAGCTTAGTGGTTAGATTAGCTCTTATAGCTATATTTATGGTATGTAATTGATTTTTGCTAGATTTGGGCCATTCGGAGTCGGATATTCGTGGGAAAAGCATTGCTACAGATTGATTTAGCTTTATTCGAGGTAAGTGGCTTGCCTAACCTCGTGTGGGAGAAATCCCCTTAGGATTTGGTACTGATATTGATATATGAGCGTCGTGTACGTGATGACGAGCAAGTACATGAGCTATTTGTTTCAAATACCTGATTTTATAGAGTAATTACCTGTTTTCACCTTTATTAGGTATACTAGCATGTGTAGTTATCTTCTTAGCATAGAATAACATGTCTACGTGTCTTAATTGTTTAACTGGAATGTTTTCAGCATACCTTTTTCTTGACTTATACTTAGTCTAAACTGTAGATTTTCTTCTTGTACCTATTATCTTCATTTTCTGGGCTGTGTATTTACTTTGGGACTACGGGATGGTATCCCGGGAGATCTCCTTGCATGTTTACTTTGGGATTACGGGACGGTATCCCGGGAGATCCCCTTGCACATTTATTTTTGAGACTATGAGGCGGTACTTCGGGAGTTCTCCCAGCACATTTACTTTTGGGACTGCGAGATGGTATCTCGGGAGATCCCCCGTTGTTTATCCTTGTGTGTTGTACTGTTATTTCATTGTGTTCTCCTTGTTGAACTCCATTCTCTTATTGTACTGTTATATTCACCAACTCTATTTATTTTATACCAGTGGGCCTGACCTGACCTCGTCACTACTTGACCGAGGTTAGGCTTGACAATTCTGGAGCCGGGACACTTTGGAGACTTCAAATTATATTTGCCGTGTTCGCAGACCTCGGAGTCCCCCTATATTCTCCCATGTGTCAAACACTTCATGTATTTATTTTTATTAGACTCTGGTGTATAGGGATACTACTTCCTTCTATAACTTGTGACTCATGATGTTCCGGATTTTTGGAAAGGTGTGTACAACAATCAAAGCCGTAGGTGGGTATTCAAATAAAGGGGATCACCTTGCTATCATGAAAACGCCATCTGTTACCATAGTAGCTGCATGAATCAAAGCGGATACTGGAGTCGGACCCTCCATAGTATCAGTGTTTAGTGTTTTGGTTACTGTACATGCCGAGCGGCATTGTTATTGGTTACTCAGTATCTATTGCAGTTAGTTGTTAAGTTTTTCTTCCATTATTGATACTTTCGTAAGTTGTTAGGCTTACCTGGTCGTAGGGACTAAGTGTCGTCACGACGTGTTTTAGAGGGATGTTTGGGTCGTAACGATAAAGAAGAAAGGCAAAACAATAAGGAAGACCGGTGAAAAAATGAGTAAGAAAAGTGAATATAACTTAAATAAGGAGAATATTTATTCCAAAAACGAATATGAAAAAGGGTTAGGCTAATTAGCCATTATTTTCTGTCATGTGAGCCATTTAAATGGCTTTTTTCAGTTGTCACGCACTTCCAAACGAGTTTTTACACACGTTATGCCATGTCAACAACGAGGAGTTTTAATATGAAGGGCAATATAGTTCAGGGGGTTTTGGGGAAACCGAATAGTTTATGTAGAAAACTGACAAACATGTGATAGTTCAATGGTGTTTTAGGGTATTAACTCTAATATATTTTCTTGGAATTAGTATCAAATTATAAAACCATTTATATTCTAGTAACAACTCCTTGACGCACAAATGTCATATACTTTTCTTTTTATTCTATCTCAAAAAGAACGTCATACTTAGTTATTTAGAAATAATTTAACTTTAAATTATCATTTATCCTTAATAAGATGATTTATAGCTATACAAACTTTTATGGCTTATATTAGACCATAAATTTTAGAATTTTTCATTATTTTAAGATTTCGTGGCCAGTCAAATCTGCCACATAAATTGGATCGGAGAAGTAATTAACAAAAAGGTAGCCCTATAGTAGTATATTACTGCATAGTAATCGTACAACAGGGGGGGAATCTCACGACCCCAGGTTTATTACATAAACGTTCCCTCAAGAAAACTATTACTCAACATATTTAATATAAGCAACATATCATGGCCATCTCTTTGGCTTTGTTCCTGACACCGTGCTGCTCATTAATAACTGATTCTGCAACAAAAGACATAAAAATAAAAGTCATAAAGAAGTAAGAAAGATAAGCAATTTTTTTCAGTGAATAAAAAATAATACCAACATAACTTATCGAGGCATAAGCAGTAACTAATTTTACGGAAGATCTGGCGTTGGGTATAACGAATAACGTATACGAATTTTTACACTGTCTGTTGGTTTAATCCGTTATAGCAGATTATCGGTATTATTTTATAAATTACTAGTACCC
>ML395367.1:0-32478 GCA_005239525.1 Nicotiana knightiana | reverse complement strand
AAAAATCTTATATTCTAAGAATGTGAATATTTTTGTTGTTTTTAATTTTCTTAAATAGAACCTATTAAGAGTAAGATAAAAATTTAACATATTAAGATTAGATATAACCTTAATATTTATAGCAAAAAATAGTATAGAATTTGGGTGTGGTCAAAAAATAGTTGTTCACAGTACCCCATTTGCAGTCCTCCTTCATGGCATCGACATAGACCTCGGTAATCGAACACATGTACATCGACACATGTTCGCATCGGCCCGGCACCGATGAGGGATTATCGGCTTTAAAATCAGTCCTGAGGACACATGGTCCAGGCACGTATTCATGGAGGGCTAGTTCTACCGACATTTTATCGCCGGTCGGCCGGGAGGAGGAAGATGGAGCTCTCTCCTTTTGCAGCACTATTTTAGAGGTCTTCGCCATTTATGTATGTAAGGGGAGTATAGAAAATGTGTAAAACTGCTTGTTCCGGTGGAAACAACGGTGGTTTAGTGAAGCGGCGATGAGAGAAATGCAAGGAGGATTAGGAAATCAAGAGTTTATGATCAAAGAAAAATAAAGTTTGAATCTACTAAAGAGGTGATATTTATAGGTTTAAAACGACGGTTTGGTATCACTAGTGGCCAACCGACTACTGACAAACATTGATGGTATTTGGGAACCGAACCGACAGGACATTTCGGTCACATCCATCGCTTACGTCATGGGTACGATGTCATGATCGAGGAATCGAGGCTCAAATCGTTTCTTATCATTTCATTCTAAGAAATACGGGGACAATCTGTATACGGTTAAAATCGATCATACCCGATTTTACGGGCTCGGGGGTATGCCTCGAGATTGAGCCAGTATCGAAGTAAGTTTGGGCTCGAAGAGCACGAAGATTAAGAGATCGAGATCGGGTTAAATCGACGCCTAAGTAACAGAATCACGAGATATCCGCAATCGACCACCAATCTCGGAGAGAATATCGGAACTGGCAGAACCATTAACGGTTATTGATATAAATCATGTATTTTACTTCCAAAATTAGAGTTATACCTTATGTAGTATTCCTCTATATATAAGGAGGAACCCTGTTCATTTGTAAGACATCATTGTCTCACACGAATTATCACTTACGCAACTACTGAGAAATACAAAGCACTATGCTCTTTAACCCGCTCTTAACTCTTTATTGTTCATATTGTTTGTGTTGTTCTTATTATTATTATGGCACTTAACGATCGATCTCGACACTATTCCAAGCGAGATCGATAATTCACGAATGGCATTGGTTTGGTCTATACAATTATTTAATTCCTTTATTTATTTAGCTATTTATCAATTGGCAGTGAATTAGATCATGTATCCTTATAACTGCATTACAAGTTTAATTTTTAGTCGTATCTCAAGGTAAAGACAATCCTAACCCAAACCCCATCCCCTTCCTCTTTCCCCTCTTTCCCTTCCCCAAAGTAATTTAAAACAATCGAGGTTGCAAAAACTTGAAAAAGAAATTTACAAACTCTTATAAATAGAATTCTATTTAGAGTGAACGTCTATCTTTTAGAGAGTTTTACTTTGTGGCTAAGTCATTCTTTCCCTATAAATAGAGGAGTTTTATTCTATTGTAATTGATCCCAATCAATAAGAATTCTTTCTCTCTACTTTTCTCTGTAATTCTCTTCTTCTTCTCTTATTGTTTTATAACACATTATCAGCACGAGACTCTAACCAATTGAGTAGAAGCTTTGGGATTGAGCATAATGATTGTCAATTGTTCCATTAACTTACTTCATGATTAAATTCTGGATTTAAGGTAAGTATTTTACTTTATTGTTCTCTTTTAAATTCTTCAAATTCTGTAATATGATTTTAAATATAAGCAAAGACAATAAACTTTGATTATAACTCTAATAGAGTTTGCAAGAAATTATAATCACCCAAAGTGGTAAAATTTCTATGCCTTGCCATGATCAAATTCATGTACGATTGTGGGAAAAGAAGTGGAAACTTGTCCCATTAAATTTGCTGCATTCTCAGTCCCTTTAAGAGAATGTGATAGCAATATATGATAAGTCTAAAAGAAGACAAAATTATTACTGTGAAGGTATTAATGGATGTGTACGTGGCAATAGACGAAATTATAATCGTCATCATTGTGATAATAAGAATAATAAAGATTCTCAAAATAATCCTTCACTCTGTGAAAGTAATATTTGTCATCGATTTGACATGAGATTTTGTAATGTACATATAGATGATTATGGTCCATTCATAATGTGAATGTGACAACATCTGATTTATGAATACATATTCATTCTTGGAAGAATATGAATGTGCTAGTGGTAGTGAATATACCACACTCCTAAGAGGAGGTTTGAGATGAAATAAGAAAATAATGTCATTATTATGGCATGAATGGTCATTGATCATGTACATATTGTGATTATGCCAAATATTTTGGCAATATGATTATTAAAAGAGAACGGTAATGCAAGAAATAGATCTTGCATATAATTTTGACCATAACCATAATGATATAACTTTCTCCTTAAATGTTTATTCACCATATAGATGTTGATGAATATGTGGTAGTACAAAATTAATTGAGAGCTCTGAAGAGCCAATTATTTCTATTTTGGAGGAATACAATTGACTATTATGTCAATTTATTGTGTCGTAATAAGTCTCAAAGAAACTTATTGAGTTTCTAAAGTATTCGCGAAAGCGGTTGGTTATATTGAGGCTATAAATAAAGGAAAGATTTAATATCTTCTAATATTACAACTTGTAGCGGGGTAATATGTAAGTGAAAAACTACCCGCTATATTCTCCAGTTTGTACTATACAAATAAAAGAATGCCACAATAAAGTGGATGTTTATTGATATAATAACTCATATCATAATAAACTTGAAGTTTATTGATAATTGCACACATCATGGTGTAAACCTGAAGTTTATCAATATTGATAATTTATCCAGTTGGCATAATCAGCTTAGCCATATCAATTTAAGTATGATGTGCAAAAATAAAAGAGAATTCACACGGGTAAATATTAAAGAACTAGAAAGTTCTTTACAAATTCTCTTATGTTGTTTGATCTCATTAATTGATAAATCAACTAGAATTGGGATTGAATCCCATGAATGCTGGAAATATCAAAGGTGAACATGGGCCCATTCACCTGCCATGTATACCACATAAGATGCATCTATGAGATGGTTACATGTTCGATTATTACTAACCCGCAACCTAGTATTTGCGAGGTAACTTGATCAATAATTTAATTTAGAGCATATTCCAGATTTTTTATTCAAGATAGTTCATCTTGATAAGTTGGTTTAGCAAAATGATTTATTGAATGCCTCCACTTAATAGCTAAACTATTGCTTATGAGAACAATGTTATCTATATCAATTTGATATACATTATATACGAAAGTATATTACATTCTCCCCTCACAACTGGTTCAGGGTCATGAACCAAATAATTTCATCTTATTATTATTGATGTGCGGTATATTTTGATTAACATCATAACACACAAAGATGGGTTCCCAAAGTTGAGTAAGCAAGTTAGTTTTTCTAACATGAGGGGGGGAGATGATAAACATTTGAGAAAATGTTACGTGGAATGAATTATCATTTCTCTATAAGCATGATAATGTGATAGTGAGGATTTTCAAGGTGCAACATATTCATTGAAGTTAATATGGATGATTTATTCATCAAATCTATGGTGGCATCAACATTCAAGAAGCTAGTGCACAAGATTGGAATGCGAAGGCTCAAAGATGTGAATTAATGCTCTCATCAGAGGGAGTTAATGCGTGTTGCACTCTTTTTTCCTTACAAGGTTTTGTCCAACTGGGTTTTCCTTGTAAGGTTTTTAACGAGGCAACCAAAAGGCGCATTTCTAAATATGTGTACTCTTTTTCATTTTTCTTAATTTGTTTTCTCGTTGGGTTTTATTTTAGTTAAGGTTTTACCGAGGTACATTTATTTATTGAATAGACATTCAAGGGAGAGTGTTATAAATAGAATTCTATTTAGAGTGAATGTCTATCTTTTAGAGAATTTTACTTTATAGCTAAGTTATTCTTTCCCTATAAATAGAGGGATTTTATTCTATTATAATTGATCACAACTAATAAGAATTCTTTCTCTCTATTGTAATTCTCTTCTTCTTCTATTATTATTTTATAACACAAACTTTGCTTTTAGAAATTTTCAAACAATAAACGCCACCAATTACGAATTTCTTAGTGGACTAGAAAATATATTTGACGGGCGTGAAAGAGGGAGTGAAGTGATTGTTGCCCGTCTCGTGGCTAGATACGGCACGTGACCAAGTTTCAATGTAACTTGTTTGACCAGAAAATAATTTTCTAAAGACAGAACTAGTCTCACTGCGGCGTTTGGTGAATTTTAATTACTAGTGAGATACAAAAAAAAAAGACAAAAAGAAGTAAAAAATGGTTTCCTTTTTAGATGTTTAAATCTTGATTCCCCTGTCTCGAGACCCGGGCGTCTCGACTTTAAGTGCTATTGATGTCATATTTTATTTTTTTAAGCTTAAAAGTTTGTATGTCTATCCTGTCTATGAGGTAGAAATCGACGAAGGTAGAGTATATATTAGCATTAACAGTAACCTAATATAGTGGTACAAATTCTAATCTTATGTACGAGTAAACTTTTCCATTAAAAAAATTAATTGACAAGTCCCTTGATGCTTGAAAAACTTGGATAATAAATCTTCAGTAAACAGTTTACAAATAAGCATGAAAAGTAGTAGTACTACTTATGGCGATAAACTTGCAGAAAAGGTAATTTTTGCAACTTGTATTTACACCTAAATTCCAATCTGTATCAACTTTATGAAGAGATGTTATTTATCGCATTTTTCCGTTAGATCTCTCTTAAGGTGTTATTTATCGCATGATTTTTTCCCTTTCGTCCCCTTATTTAGCTTGTCAATGTGAATAATCTCATATAGTAATTTATCCATTAATGTTAATGTGATGTCCAACTAATAATATATTTGTGTACGAGTAAAATCGGGGGTAAAATTTTTCCCGATGAAAAAACGAAGGGGAAGCGCTGCTCGACATGATTCTAATCGACACCACGAACCCCTCGTATCGAGACCTGAGAAAAATGAACGATGTATCTGAGATCGGATACGGCAAAGTGATGCACTGACCAAGTATAGCTTTTGGACTTCGGGAAACGCGGTTAACGATTATGCACGATGGATAGAGGCCGGAATATTCACCCTCAACCGGATATTACGACGCGAATCTCGTTCAGTATCAATTATGGATCAACAATCACCAGGAAAAGAAGATTTTTACCCTTTTTAGACTTGTACTAGGATTGAAATTCTTCTACTATATAACGGGGAAGCTTTTCTTTAGTTTGACATATTTTAACGCGCAATTCAAAGTAATAAAAGTTTACCTTTGTCTTCAAGCTACTGTACAAGGCATTATTCACTTGTTCCTTTCTTCATTCACGAACGGGCTTGAACCGATGGTCCAGTCGAGGATGAGTTCCACTGTTCAATCTAAGATCAGGCTTGGTCATAACATTGTGATTGGTTTGATCGTTTATTTTGTCTTTAATTCATTTATCTGTTATTCTTAATTATTCGTGTGGAATTAAACCACGTATCCTTAAAACGACGTACAAACTTAATTGTTACTTAATTTTGGGATTAACAGTTTGGCGCCCACTGTGGGGCTAAGGATAATAGTGGTGCTTTGATACGAATCTCCATAACACACCTTATTTTTCGCTTGTTCTTTGAAATCTTAATTTTAGGTCAGCTTAAGAATGCCAAACTCTCAATCTGCTTACTTGAACGTTGATGATGAGTTAGGCCATCATGGCGAAAATAATAATATGGTGTCCAGTAAGATGTGCCTCATGCCGATCCTAATGGTGTACCAGCCGCTGACCCAGCCGATGCTAATTCGCAAGTGGCCATCACTATCAATTTGCCAACTGATCCCGAAAATAGTGTTCACGGTGTACCCTGGCCAATGGTTTGAGAAGCTCCTGGAGGTGAAAGTGATGTGGTGAGCCTATAATTGATTTTCGAAATGTTGCAGGCTGAATAAGTGGTAGTAGCACAGTTGCAGAACCAAAGCCTTACCCCCAGTAGGGTCAAGCCCGAACAATCCCAGGAAAATACTCGGAAAGATGAACAGGTTGACGTAAGACCGGATGAAGCCGAGCCCAGGTAAACTTCAGAGGTAATGAAGATGCTCGAAGCATTAACGAAACGTGTGGAGTCGGGAGAGAAAAAGATTGAGGACAACGACAAAAAGGTGAAAACATACAATTCCAAGGTAGATCAAATTTCGGGAGCACCTCCAATATTGAAGGGGTCGTACTCCAAAAAATTTATCCAGAAGCCTTCCTCCCCGAGCGCAGCACCGAAGCCAATCCCAAAGAGGTTTCGAATGCCCGGTATTCCCAAGTATAATGGGACCACGGATCCAAATGAACATGTAACCTTCTATACATGCACGATCAAAGGGAACGACTTGGCAGATGATGAAACCGGGTCGGTGCTGCTGAAAATATTTGGGGAAACTTTGTCCAAGGGAGCAATAATATGGTATCACAACGTGCCCCTAAATTCCATTGACTTGTTTGATATGCTTGCAGATGCTTTCGTAAAAGCCCATGCCAGAGCCATCAAGGTCGAGACCAGAAACTCAGATCTTTTCAAGGTCAATCAAAGGAATAACGAGATGCTCAGAGAGTTCATGTCAAGATTCCAGATGGAACAAATGGATCTGCCACCAGTTGCGGATGATTAGTCCGTTCAGGCATTCACCCAGGGGCTCAATCCCCGAAGTTTCGTGGCCTCTCAACAGCTAAAACAAAATTTACTTGGGTACCCAGCGGTAACCTGGGCCGACATCCACAACCTGTACCAACCGAAGATTAGGGTCGAAGATGACCAACTCGGGGCTTCTTTTGGAATTGTTAACCTCGTAGGAGCCAATGATAGACCTAAGAGAGCCATTGATTAGGATCCAAGGCCGGTGCGAGATCGATAGCAATCATACAACGCAGATCAGAGGGGAAACGTATTCGGGCGTCACCCAACTAGGAACGAGAAGAGAAGTGATAGAGGTCCGAGCGATCGAGGGATGATGACCAAGAGAGAGTTCGACCGGTCGTTCGGGAGTAGGGAAGCACCAAGATTATCGGAGTACAATTTCAACGTGGACGCTGCAAGAATCGTGTCATCCAGCTCTTTTGCATTGAGGAAAACCCCTATTTCCTCTTTCAGTTCAGGCGCCCCTTGCTCGAATGAATAGGGCACATCAAAGAGATCAAGTGGCCCCGACCATTACACTCCGACCTTACCCAGAAAGATCCAAATTTGATGTGTAAATTTCACGGCACTCACGGTCATAGGACCAAAATTGTTGATAGTTAAGGGAAGAAGTTGCTCGATTATTCAACAATAGGAACCTCCCGGAATTCCTAAGCGAGCGAGCGAGCCAAAAACGACTTCGGGAACAGGGACGCCAACAAACAAGTCGAACAAGAGGAGCCTCAGCACGTGATCATCAGGGGAGTCGATATCCCCCAAGGGCCAATGATAAAACGCACTAAGGTGTCTATTAAAAAGAAAAAATAACCCGGGATTATGTTCCGTAGGGAGCTATCTCGTTCAACAACAAAGACACCGAGGGCATCGTGCAGCCTCAAAATGATGCACTGATAATATATGTACTTATCAATAAATCTCGGGTTAAACGTGTGTTGATTGATACGGGTAGTTCGACCAACATCATAAGATCAAGGGCCGTATAACAACTGAGGTTACAAGATCAATTTGTACCGGCAGTCCGTGTATTGAATGGGTTCAACATGGCGTGTGATACCACAAAAGGAGAGATAACTCTATTGGTGAACACCGCCGGGACAATCCATGAAATGAAGTTCTACGTGATCGAAGGGGATATGAGGTACAATGCTTTGTTCGGAAGGACATGGGTCCACAACATGAGGGCGGTATCTTCGACCTTACACCATGCGCTGAAATTTCCCGCACCGGGAGGGGGGAGTTAAAACGGTCTACGGAGAGCAACCAGCCGCAAGGGAAATATTTGATGTTGATGAGGTGATCCCATTACTCGCGGTCTCGACATCAAGAAGCACGGGACTGGCCAAAAAAGAAGAAACCAAATAGCAATCAATGATACCAGCCTCAGTCGAACCGAAAAAACAAGAAGAACGAGAGGTGTATTATGAGGACGATTACGGTGTCGCGAGATCTTTCATAGCTCCTGATGACACCGACGCCACCAAATCAATGAGCAAGTTATATTAATCGAGCACCTACCAGATCGGAAGGTATATCTGGGCACGTGGTTAACCCCGAGCTCAGGAAAAAAACTTAATTGATTTTCTTAAAGCTAACGTCGATCGTTTTGCTTGGTCCTATCTAGACATGACATGAATTCCCACTGGAGGTAACCACTCACAAGCTGAGTTTAGATTCGAATTTCCATCCGGTGAAACAGAAGAGAAGGCCATTGTCTGAGATCAAACACGCGTTTAAGGTATCCAAACTTCTAAAAATAGGTTCAAATACCCAGATTGGTTAGCTAACGTAGTGGTTGTACCAAAAAGGGGAATAAGTTGAGAATGTGTGTAGATTATAAGGATCTAAACAAGGCATGTCTGAAGGATTATTTCCCTTTGCCTAACATTGATCGAATGATTAACATGATGGCGGGACACGAGATACTCAATTTTCTTGATGCCTACTCCAGATACAACCAAATTCGGATGGGCTTGGACGATCAAGAGAAGACTTCTTTCATGACAAAGTTTGGAACCTACTGCTATAACGTAATGGTGTTCGGACTAAAGAACACAGGTGCCACATACCAACGCCTAGTAAACCGGATACTTTAAGAAGAAATAGAAAAATCAATGAAAGTTTATATTGACAATATGTTGGTCAAGTTCATGCGAGCAGAGGACCATTTGAAACTTTTGCGGGAGACCTTCGACATATTAAGGAAGTACAACATGAGGCTAAATCTGGAGAAGTGTGCATTTGGGGACGGTTCGGGCAAGTTTCTAGGGTTCATGGTGTCTAATCGGGGGATAAAGATCAACCCCGACAAAATAAAGGCCATAAACATCACCATAGTCGAAAATGTCAAGGAGGTCAAAATACTGACTGAGCCGATAGCTGCGTTAGGCCGGTTCATCTCGAGGTTGTTGGATAAGATCCATCGATTCTTCTCACTATTGAAAAAGAAGAACAAATTTTCTTGGAATTTGGACTGCTAGCAAGCTTTGGAAGAACTCAAGTGATACCTGTCTATCCCCCCTTTGTTTTACACTCCCACGACATATGAACAGTTCTACCTCTACTTGGCGGTTTTCGAGGTGGCAGTAAGTGGTGTCTTATTCCGAGAGGTAGAAGGTGCAATTTCCTATTTATTATGTTATAGAACCCAGGGCGATGCCGAAACAAGGTATTCTCACCTAGAAAAGTTATCACTCGCCTTACTAAGCGCTTCCAAAGAAACTAAAACCGTACTTTCAATGCCACCCCATATGTGTCATAACCTCTTACCCGTTGAGGAATATCATGCATAAGCCCCGAGCTCTCGGGCCATTGAGATTAGCGGGTACGATATTGAGTACCGACCCCGGACTTCTATAAAATTTTAAATTTTGGCAGACTTCGTGGTTGACTTTACGCCAGCCTTGATACCCGAGGTCGAAAGGGAATTGATGCTCACCTCGGGGACTAATTTGGGGGTCTAGATCCTATTCACGGACGGTGCGTCCAACGCGAAAGGGTCCGAGCTCGGTATCGTGTTAAAATCACCCACGGGTAATGTAATTAGACAGTCTATTAAACTTTTAAATTGAGTAACAATGAAGCAGAGTATGAAGCTTACAGGTTTAGAACTAGCTAAGAGCCTCGGGGCCGAAGTGATCGAAGCCAAATGTGACTCCCTTCTCGTCGTAAATCAAGTCAACTGAACGTTTGAATTAAAAGAGGAATGGATGCGGAGGTACTTGGACAAATTGCGGGTAACCCTTTACCAATTCAAGGAATGGACTATACAGAATGTACCTCGAGATGAAAACAGTGAGGCCGATGCACTAGCCAACTTGGGGTCGTCTGTCGACTTCGATGAATTCAGCTCGGGGGCGGTAGTGCAGCTAATGAACTCGGTGGTAGAAGAAGGTCACGCCGAAGTGAACTCGACAACTTTGACTTGAGATTGGAGAAACAAATACATAGACTACCTGAAGACAGGAAAATTGCCATCAGATCCCAAGGAATCGAGAGCCCTACGCACCAAAGCTGCCAGCTTTAGCTTAGTCGAAGGGGCATTCTTTAGAAGATCCTTCTTCGACCCACTGGCTAGATGCTTAGGTCCGGTAGAGACGGAATACACCATGAGAGAAGTCCACGATAGCACTTGCAGGAACCATTCTGGGACAGAATCCTTAGATCGGAAGTTAATCAGAGCTGGCTACTACTGGAATAAAATGGAGAAGGACACGAAAGATATCATACAGAAATTCAATGAGTGCCAAAGACATGCCCCGATGATTCATCAACCGGGAGAGATGCTCCAGCTGATCCTGTCGCCATGGCCGTTTATGAAGTGGGGAATGAGTATCATCGATCCCCTCCCATGAGCGCCCGCTAAGGTCAAATCCATATTGTTCATGACCAACTATTTTTCCAAATGGGTCAAGGCTCAGGCGTTTGCGAAGGTCCAAGAGAAAGAAGTCATCGACTTCATCTGGGATCACATAATATGTCGATTTAGGATGCCGACCGAGATTGTTTGCGATAATGGAAAACAATTCGTCGGCAACAAGGTAAGTATGTTTTTCGAAGACCAAGATATTATCAGTGCCTTACCACCCTAGTAGGAATGGGCAAGAGAAATTGATGAACAAAACTATACTCTAAACCCTAAAAAGGAGATTAACCGGTTCGAAGGGAAAGTGGACGAAAATCTTGTCCGAAGTCTTGTGGGCATACCAAAAGACTTCGAAGCCGAGCACCGGGGCGACCCTGTTCTCTATAGTCTACGGATTAGAAGACTTAATACCAGTCGAGGTAGGGGAACCAAGCCTCAGGTTCCCGTATGCTACCGAAGTGTCAAAGGGCGAGGCCATGACCATGAGCCTGAAATTATTGGACAAAAGGAATGAGGCTACCCTGGTCTGGTTGGTTGCCCAGAAGCAGCAAGTGGAGAGGTACTACAACCGAACAACCAACCTTTGACATTTTCAATATGGGGACTTGGTATTAAGAAAAGTAACAATACACACCAGGAACCCAAATGACGGGAAACTAGGCCCGAATTGTGAAGGAACATATAGAGTTGCCGGAATAAGCGGCAAAGGCTCGTACAAGCTCGATCGGGAAATGGTGTACAACTATCGAACAACTAGAACGTGGCACACTTAAAGCGGTACTACTACTACGGTATGAAGTCAATTCTTTTTTATTTCGTTACATTACGGACTAACCTATGTAGGTACCCGGCCAAGGGCAAATACGACTATTAGATCTGAAAGCATGTGTTGTACTCTTTTTTTCTTGAACTGATTTTGTCCCAAAGTGAGTTTTTTGGCAAGTTTTTAATGAGGAAACAATAAAACGTGCTACCTTAGTTTTGAAGACCGGCCTTAAACCGGAATTATTGATCGTTTGCACCGAACCAATAGTATCCAAGCCCTCACAAGTTCGGACTCAAATACTGGGGGCATTACCCCTAGGTTATGGTCTTTGGAAAGGGATAATTTTATATGTCAAAATCCAAGACTTGGTGATTAGGATTCATTGTAAGGGTCAACTAGTCAAACGAACTGTGCTCATGTAGCCCACTCCAGCCACGACATGAGGCTTATGCGCCTCCGATTATGTGTTACATATAAAATAATGAAATAAGTCTTCGCTTCCCTCATACTTTATTACTACACATATCGCTTTGTTGATGCCTCACAACGGGTCCGAGATCTTAAAGCCCATAGGCTACTCCAACTCGGAGAATTTCTTCCAAAAATAAAATCAGACGGCTTGGGCTATCGAACCTCGGAGGCACCGAGCCTATTAGGCAGGACCCGAATATGAAATGCTACGGCCGCCCTAAAATGGCTCGAAGACGTCCAAAGTCTGCACTCAAAAAGTAAGGCCATTATGTATAATCAAAACCTATTAAATGGTTACCATCGGCAAAAACATTGTCGTATATGACTGAAACACTTAAGCATCTGAAAGGCCTTTGATTTGATCAAAATTTTGAAGCCACGACTAATCCGGAGTTGCCATCGAGATCGGGCCCCATTCGAACCTCCAAAGAACGGATGCTCTATATTACGTTTGATTCTATGCTAAGGCATTAGGAATGATATGCAAATAAAATGACAAACAAATGCTTAAAAGTCAAAATGCGATGTTGCCAAAGGGAAAATTGTATATAGATATCTCAAAAAATATTTACAAAGGCACGGTAAAATGGCCTCAAAATAAACAAGAAATAAAAATTTAAAAAAGGGAAACAAAAAAGAACTAAGGCATCTACGCCTGATCTTCACTGAAACTTGACTCAGCACCGGAGCCTTCATAACCGTCAAAACCTTTGGGACCCTCGGGCTCATAGAGTTCCCTTGCCTCGGCCTCGAGCCTCTTGACTTCTTCGATCTCGGCCGACAGGTCAAAACCTCGGGCGTGGATCTCCTTGAGGGTCTCCCTCTGGGATAGCCGCTTTACATACCCATTCTTCGTCTTAAGCGGGCCTCAACTATCTCCATATCAGCCTTATACTGGGCAAGCATTTCCTCGACTTCGGAGGAATCAATCAAAGTTGCCTCCAATTTGGGCTGCAGCGTAGTATATTCCTGGCCAAGTGCATCCATTCCATGTCGGCCTTGTCTTTTGCCACCGGAGCTGGTCCTTGACCGATGTTAGCTCCTCTTTTGCGGCCTCCTTTTCAGAAGCCAACATGTCTTCTTACCCTTTAACGCCTCGATCGCGATCTTGACCTCATCCATCTTGGCACGAAGTTAGTCAATCAAGTCTATATTCTCTTGGACCTGCGATATTGAGTCGTTAGTCATCACGAGTAGACACATGCTCCTGTTGCACGGACGAGGCCTCTTTCTGTGCGTTTTTAGGATGGTCTTGGAGAATTGTGAGGTCCTTATAGGACTCATCTTGTTATTCACTGAGACCCATGTACATGTCCTTCTTCCGAATTTGCTCTTTGAGCTCGAACACGAGCTGGCTGATTTCCATTCGAGATCGAAGGAAGCTTTCGTGGTGGAGCACAGAGGCCTGAAAAATAATTAGGTCGTTAAAATATACTAAAACTAAGAAAAATTCTCAAAGGATCCGGTTCAATGATTACTGCGCCTCGTTGAAGTTCAATGACTACTGCGCCTCGTTGAAGAGGCTCGATGTTCCTACTTCATTTATCTTCGCCTGGTCCTCCTCGGTCACCAGGGAACGAAGATAGCTGGCCACACCCACCGGGGTGGACAGTGCCCAGGCTTCCGTCAGGATATTAAGAACGACCGTTCCTTTACGATTAAAATCCGCACTCGAGGCAAGGAACTGCCTCACTAGCTTCGGGCTCGATCTCGACTCGCCCGCTCCCAATGGTGTGTCCTTTTTTGGGACCTCCAAGTGACCAAGCCTGGAATATCCTCTAACGCGCTCATGTCCATTCTGTCAAAGAACATATTGAGGGCATTATCCATGCCCCGTGCCATCTCGTTTGATTTTTCATTATCGACTTGAGCCTCTTAGAGCATGGGCACTGTGTGGGACAACATCTACGCAATGTCGATGACACCGATTGCTTTCTTTGGGGCAGGAGCAGCATCTCGGGACGTCGTGGCCTCCGATTCCTCTTCTGGTTCCCGAGCTAGGGTGGGATCTAACTCTTGGCCACCTTCTCTGGTTGTTTCCTTCTCTCTCCTATCAATGGTTGACTCAT
The DNA here is from genome assembly GCA_005239525.1 of Nicotiana knightiana. NCBI lineage: Eukaryota > Viridiplantae > Streptophyta > Magnoliopsida > Solanales > Solanaceae > Nicotiana > Nicotiana knightiana. Next base: position 18,470 of record ML395367.1, on the reverse strand, counting down.
GAGCAATGCACTCAAGGTCATCGTCCTCACGGTAATCCCTAATCCGGAAGAGCGAGTTTGGGGTTCGGTACCCTGGCTTTGGTGTTCTTTTTGTTGCTTTTTCGGAACCAGACGACAACCCTCTTCTTCTTCTTCACCTTGGCCTCCGAAGAGCCAGATGATTTCCTCTTTTTCTTCTTTTTCTCCTCATTTACGACAATTCCGGGATGTACCGAAGTGGAGGGTTTAGCAAGCAAGGATAGGGCCTCGTCCTCATCCAATGGAAAAAGCTCTGTGGTCTTGGGCAAGCCTGTGAAAAGGAAAAATACTTAGAAAAAATGAAAGTTAAGTATGTAATGTAGTTTTTCGGGCAGAAGGCTCACCATAGGAACGGGCCTCCCATTTGCCCTTCGAGAGCTTGCGCCATTCGCGCTCAAAGTAAGACATTTGTTTGCAAATCTCCTCAATCCACTCCTTGAAGAAGGGGACTGCATTGGGAACTTGGGCGACCACTGCACGATGATAGACACATGCAATTAGAAAAAGAACAAAATGAAATAGCAAGCACTCGAGAAAGAGAAGACTTACAGGATGAGTTCCACATTTCAAGGAATGGTAGAAATTCGGGGGGGATGAGATCTTCGGTTTCCACCTAAACAAACCTCCCCTGCTAACCTCGATCTCGATCTCCATCGATGCTTGAGAATGGAGCTTTACTTGCTCGTCGAACGAGCTTGATCAGCCCCTTCAGAAGATTTGGGAACTATAGAGACGAAGTAGGTGGTCGAGGGTAAATCGAGGTGCTTCGGTGTTGTTTACGAAGTGGCGGAGGAGGATTACGATCATCCAAAAGGACGGGTGAATCTTCCCAAGGCAGACCTCATACCTTTTGCAAAAGCCGAGAATTGTAGGGTCCATCGGGGCAAGAGTGAAGGGGTAAGTGTAAACACTCAGTTACCCCTCCACGTGAGTGGTGATGTCTTCATTAGGCCCAGGAACGACCACCTCCTTGCCCTTCCGGTTGCAGTCCTCCTGGACTGTGGGGAGAGTGTCCTCGGTAACTAAGCATATGTACCTCCATGCTCCCTCGCGTCGATCTTGTTACCTGGAGGCCTTCTTGACTTTGAATCCCTTTTCAATAAAGCAGCACCTTGGAATGAAACTCTTCAAGGGAGGATCCGCTACCACCTCGGGAATGACTACCTCGGCATCCGTGACCGGGTAGGAAGTTGAAGGGGCGATTTTCTGGGACATAGATTTGGAAGTTTTTGCCATCATATTCTGGAAAATATGAAGGTTCGAAGAGAAATATGAAGGACTGGTTTGATCATTTAAAGAAGAAGTCTGAAGATATGAAGATCTAAGAAGCAATATATGAAGATTTGAAGAGGATAGAGTTACGTGGAGAATTCCAGGGTAAATCAAAGAGCTCTGGAATCAGAAAGTAAAAAAGTGAAAATAGGGTCGGAGCTTTTATAGAAGAAAGATAATCAATGCGCGATGTTTCGCATTCGAGGATAGTCAACCGGCGGCTGACATATGTCCGAAGTATGAATGACACAACCGATGGGACGTTTTGCTAACCCGTTAACTTGGTTGTAGCGTACACAAGAAGGAACTAGGATTAATTTATCGCTTCCCGTCACTTTGATAAATCTATTCTCCAAATAACGAGGGGACTATCTGTGTATGGGTAAAATCGGGGGTAAAGTTTTTCTCGATTCCCCGATGATAGAACAAAGGGGAAGCACGACTCGACATGATTCTAATCAAGGCCAAGAACCCCTCGTTTCGAGACCGGGGGAAGATGAACAACGTATCTGAGACCGACACGGCAAACGATGCACCTCGGACCAAGTATATCTTCTGGACCTCGAAAAACGCAACGAACGGTTATGCACGGCGGATAGAGGTCCGAAATATTCGCCCTCAACCGAATATTATGGAGCGAATCCCATGCAGTATCAATTATGGATCAACAGTCACAAGGAAAAGAAGATTCTTATCTATTTTAGACTCGTACTATGACTGAAATTCTCCTGCTATATAAAGGGGAAGATTTTCTTTAATCTAACACATTATTACACACAATTCAAAGCAATAAAAGTTTACCTTTGTCTTTTAGCTACCGTACAAAGTATTATCCACTTGTTCCTTTCTTTATTCACTATCGGGCTTGAACCGATGATCCAGTCGAGGATGAGTTCTACTGTTCAATCTAAGATCAGGCTTGGTCATAACATTGTGATTGGTTTGATTGTTTATTTCGTTTTTAATTCATTTATCTGTTATTCTTAATTATTCGTGTTGAATTAAACCGGTATCCTTAAAATTGCGTACAAATTTAACTTTTACCTAATTTTGGGGTAAACAGTATCATTTACCACTAATATTTGTAAAGACTTTGACTACACCTGCAAATTTATTTAACCATATTGTCATTCTGGAGCTCCAAATTCGAATTATCATTTTCTTTAATTGCTTGGGTTCGAATACGTGTGTAGCTGCATGTTGTAGCTAAATATCAACATAATAATTGAACAACTAACTTGGAAAACAACACGTAATTATATAAGCCAAAATTAATGACCCATAATTTTGGTGTAATTATCAATTTATAAGCTGATTAATTATTATTGATACACTTCAACGTAATGTAAGTATCAATTTACACTCTAATCGAACCTAATATTACTTAAGAATACTACTAATGCACTTATACTTAGTGTAACGTTAATCTATAAGCTAATTACAACTAATACACTTACTAATTATAAATAATACACTTCTACTTAGTGTATTATCAATGTATAGGCTAATCAATTATTAACGTTAGTTAAGCATACCACTACTACACTTCTACTTACTGTAATTATCAAGTTAGAAGATAAACAATCACTAATATTTCTTGTCGATACCATTAATACACTTATATTAGCATGTACTTATTAATGAATAAGCTAATCAATAACTAACATTACTTAAGGATACCACAAATCTACTTCTACTTAGAGTAACTATCAATTTACAAGCTAATTACCAGTACTATATTATTATTTAGTATAATTATTACAAATAAAGTTTTGCTTAGTGTTATTATCAATAATTATTATAAACTGCAAAAATAATCTTAAGGATATTTCTATGAAATACGTATCTGGGTAGTGTGATTATCAATTTAGAATAACTCATCAGTCAATCCACTTATATGAGTAATTATCAATTTATAAGCTAATTGTCACTAATACACTTCTATGTAATGTAATTATCAATTTATAGTATAACACCCTAACATTACTTAATGATACTACTAATGCATAATGCATTTCTACTTAGGTAATTATCAATTCATAAACTAATCAATCACTAACATTTCTCAAAGACACACTTCTACTTAGTGTTATTATCAATGTATAGGCTAAAGAATCATTAAATTACTTAAGGATATACAGTTAATACTATACTTATAGTGTAATTATCAACCTATAGGCTAATTACAACTAATACACTTGCTAATTACAACTACTACACTTCTACTTAGTGCATTATTAATGTATACGCTAATTAATTGTTAACGTTAGTTAAGTGTACTGCTACTACACTTCTACTTACTGTAATTATCAACTTATAAGATAAACAATCACTACTATTTCTTATCGGTACCATTAATATACTTATATTAGCATGTAATTATTAATGAATAAGCTAATCAATAACTAACATTACTCAAAGATACCACAAATTTACTTAGAGTAATTATCAATTTATAAGCTAATTACTACTACTATATTATTATTTAGTATAATTATTACAAATACAGTTCCACTTAGTGTAATTATTAATGAATATACTAATCAATTTACTAGCATAACTGTGTAAGCACTTACCGACGGTAACCCTTGCTATTATTTATAAAACAATATAAAATAGTTATGTATAAGATTAATATATTGACGGAGGCAATTGATATTGTAAAAACAAAATTCAAAATAAGTATAACTGCAATAGTGATTGAATCCGTCGGTGTATTATATTTTCCTTTTTATTTATTTATTTGTTATACCGAGAGAGTCTGTCGGTAATCTACCGACCGAATCCATCAGTACAACCATTTGACCGGTTAAATTGTAGTTATTTATCAAGAGATATCCGTCGGAAACTAATTAAAAAAATTAAAAATTAAAATATTTTAATGTACCGAGGGTGTCTGACGAAAAGTCCCTCGGAATATCGACTTGGAAAAGTCCATCGGTATTGATTGTGTCGGTAAACAGGTGATATACAACAATATTAGAACATATTTTAATACGTCTTAAAATAAAAGATCTTCATATAAACTACATTGCATATATATTTTCTTAACCAGAAAAAGAAAAAGAAAAAAAGAGCAGTCCGTGATATACAATACATAAAAGGGAGGGTCTGAGCGATGATGTTTGGTTAATATAGGTTACGCCAATACCAAAGTTCAATAGCACTAAATAGGGGAGGCAAATACCAGAACTATTAGCTCATTTACTCGAAAAGAGAGACATATACAATCCATTCCAGCAAACAGTTTCTTTAACAATCTATTTAGGTATTTTTAAAATTATTATAGCCATATAAAATTGTAAGTTGTAATATACTGCCACGATTTTGGAAAGAGGGTGACGGAAGTCCGTTAAGTGTGACAGGGGCTTCTAGAATACCACACCGTAATCGAACTTGCGCCCGAAGTCTTTGACTGTCGTGACCACCATACATTATTACCTATACTACTATCATTATAACAAAATTAAAATAGTTGAATAAAATAAACCACATTCCCACTCTCAATCTTCTTTCGCAAGGAGGAATTAAATGGCATCTTTTAATACTCCTACTTCATTCAAGATTGTTTATAGCTCAAAAGTCTTTTATAATACTCTCTCGGTATTAATTTATATGAATTTATTTTTTTATACATATTAAAAAAAATAATTACACAAAATATATATATATTTTATTTTAAACTTTGTGTCCAATCAAATAAATTCACATAAATTAAAACGAATAGCCACGTAAAATATACATGTCTCAACTTTACACCATAAATTCAAAATTCTTTTTTCTTTTTCTAAAATTTGTGATCAGTCAACTAAATTCACGTGAATGGGAACCGAGGGAGCATATAAAAGCCTTGTAGACTCACAAGTTTCTATGTTGCTCGAGAAAATAAAGTCCGAAGATTTTCAAATTTACACTTTAAACCATACTGTTTAAAAATTAAAACTTCAGCATATCCAGATTTTGTGCAACAAATTCCTCTGATCGTTGGTTGCGGCCACTTCCGCTATGAACGACGGAGACAACTATGAAAAGCCAGAGGTTCCCTCCATAGAACTGCGGAGTTTGAAGGTAATTTCCGCCCTTGGCCGCGGAGCTAAAGGAGTTGTGTTTTTGGTTCAGACTAAAGACGGTGAGTTGCTTGCTTTGAAATCTATTCTGAGAGCTTCAATTGAGATGAAAAAGGCCAGTGGAAACAGCGATGTCAGTGAATATAGAAGAATTTGCCTCGAACGTGACGTGCTCAGTTCTTTTCAGCATCCGCTTTTGCCTAATCTCAAAGGAGTTGTATCAACGGATAAGATTGTCGGATATGCTATTGATTATTGTCCTGGAGGTGATCTCAATTCTCTCCGGAAAAAACAAACTGAAAAAATGTTCTCCGACGATGCTATAAGGTCAGTCGCTTTCTGTTATTCTGTCTCTATTTGCGTATTATATGAGTTGCCAAAGCAAATTATTCAGGTGAATTCTGTTTGTAGAGTTGTTCATGTAAATATTAAATGTTGTTTGAATTTTCAGATTCTACGCGGCGGAGCTGGTGTTGGCATTGGAGCATCTGCATGGATTAGGGATTGTGTATAGAGATTTGAAGCCAGAAAATGTGATGATCCAAGAGAACGGTCATATAATGCTAATCGACTTCGATCTCTCTACCAAACTTTCACCTAAAACTCCAGAAACTCGGCAAACACAGACAGCCAACCTTCCTCAACAATCGGAGCAAGCCGCGTTGAAAATCAAGAAGAAGACCCGGTTTTCACCTTTGAACAAATGTTGCAACTCGGGTATCTCTCCAGAAGATTCGATTCACTCGGCTCGACTGGCTCCTGACTCAGCGAGTCTCGAAGTCGATCCAACCGAAAAGTCGAATTCGTTCGTCGGAACCGAGGAGTATTTGGCACCGGAGATCATCTTAGGCAACGGCCACGATTTCTCTGTGGACTGGTGGTGTTTAGGAGTTGTGTTGTACGAGATGCTGTATGGAACGACGCCGTTTAGGGGCTCAAATCGGAAGGAAACGTTCTATCGAATACTGTCGAAGGCGCCTGATTTAGTAGGCGAAGCGACGTCATTGAGAGACTTGATAAAGAAGTTACTTGAAAAGGATCCGAAGCAGAGGATCTGTGTGGATGAAATCAAGGGTCATGATTTTTTCAAATCTGTAGAGTGGGATTTGCTTGTGCAACTTCCCAGGCCGCCGTTTATCCCTGTGCCGTCTGATGGGAATGTGAATATTATAGAGGGAAATGAAGATATTGATGTGGAGTTATTTGTACAGGGAGTATTTAAAGTTGAAGATGATGAATATGATGCGCACTGCAAAAATAGTTCTCAAGCTAACGATGGTGATGAAAATAGGAATAAAGAGGCGTGGGTCGAAGGAATAAATTACCCCACCCCAGTTGATAATTTTTTGGTCTTTTGATTAATTTTTGTATATTCTTACCTAACGTACAGATTATTTTTCAGTTACTGCACTATGTTGCTGATAACAGAGTTATATGATCTAGTATAATATTCTGCCAGTCTTGGTCATGTAGCAAAAAAAATTGATTCCATTTCGAGCATAATAATAATAATAATTCTGAACGTTAACTACTCATTGTACAAGTATTTTCCGTTGGGAATTGGGATGAATCCATTAATAGTGACTCTACTCACGACTCGTTACGGATTTTGTTATATTCATACTTTTGTTTTGACAGTGATTGGATTGATTGGATGACTCACATGCAACCTAACCAGGCTCCACCATATCACTAATTGAATTGATTTTATTAGTGGTTCAAAAACCACCACATCACTATTGTGCTTATGTTAAATTCGCGTGTTTATGAAATGTTGTTTCACGGAAGCTTAAAATGTTTTTATCTAAATCTAGATTTGAAGAATCGTAATATATCTTATTAGAAAAATATAGAGTAAAGAAACGAAATGATCAATCCAATGGATCATAATATGTAAATGTGCTATTACAAACTGTCTGTTACAGATGTCAAGCATACGGGAGAGATTCATGCATCACGCTTCCACCTATTCCTTGCGTATGAAGTTTCGATATCTATTCACAATCTTCAGAGTAATATTATTCTTTGGTTTTGTTTACCTGTAAAATCGGAAAACAATTGAATTTGTAAATGGATATGGATTAACTTGACACCAAGCGATAAACTAAATTACAATTAAAATGAATAATGATAAAAAATTCAAATCACACGAATTAAACAATTACAGCCTTGGGAGGTTAGCCACCCTCGAATTAGACGCACTTTGATCGGTATCAAGACACAACTGAAATAAGAGCTTACAGAGAAAAATAATGCATTGCTTTGGAATACGTGTTACAATGTGTTATACAAGTGATCAGACCTCTTTTATATGGTAGGAGAGTCATACTTTAGGTACAATTCTATAAAAGGTAAAAATCTCTTTATTTGTTGATTTGTCGATTCCTTATTGATAAGTACCGAGATTCCCCCATAATATCCGACTGGTCACAGATATTTCAGTCTTCTATTGGTTACGTTAACAATGTTTCCTCAAGCTCGTTCGGGGTCAGAATCGATTCCGAGATCACATACTCAATGTTCTCGAAGACAGACATTCTGACCTCGTGTTCTGGTACGGTGGGACTCGAGGTCGATCTTCAATCCCTAATGTTCCGAGCCCGATCTACCATGTCGTAGACGAGCCAGATTTTGGCCGTATACAGATAGTCCCCTCGTTTTTCGGAGAATAGGCGACGAGGAACGACATGAGCTTCCGATTCTCACCTCGATACCTCGCGACAGAAACGACAAAATAAATGAAACATCGTGTCAGTCAAGTCTTAATGGAATTAAATGGCTGTCAATTGCCGGTTGGCCACTCCTGTATGTGAACCGTCGTTTGAAAACTATAAGTACTCCCTTCTTTATTCATTCAAACTTTACATCCAAACTCTCTACCTTTGTTCCTCAGAAATTTCTCTACTTTCTGGCACTTATACTATGATTTCTTGAGATTCTTTTGTGAGGACTTTTGCTCGTCTTCACCCCAAATCATCAAGCGTACTGCTATAACTTCCTCTTCTGCTTTTTCTCTCCATTTTAAAAATAAAATGGCAAAGACTTAACAACCCGTTCCCTAAAAAGAAACTCCTTCTATATCGCGGCCGGCTGTCGAGGAGACCGTTCTATGTACTGCTGTCAAGGAACCAATGGCGGAACCCCCTTTGAACACGTTCATCCCTAGAGGGTGCTCGGTAACTGCCGATTTTAAGGTTTAAAAACCTTCCTCCGTGCCACGCCGGTGTGAGAAGGTCTCGAGATACATATGCTCGATCACTGAAGAAATTCTCCCCACAGTCAAAAAGGATTGCAACTGGGTTGACAAGCACGTGGTGATTCCCGGGCCCGATGAAAGCATCACCACCCAGGTGGAAGGATATTTAAGTGTTTACACTTATCCCTTTACACTGGGACCGTTGGACCTGGTTATGATCGACTTCTGCAAAAGGTACAGGGTGTGCCTTGGTCAGATTCATCCTTCATTCTAGAGGATCGTCATCCTTCTCCGGTTATTCGTGAGCAAGATCGATGGATGCTCGTTCACTTTCGACCACCTCATACGTATTAACAGTCCCCGACTCTTTTGGGGGTGGGGGGAGGGGGAGAGGGGGGCTGATCAAACATGCGTGTCGGGCTAGTAAAGCCCCGTTCTCGAGTATCAATGAAGGTCAAGATCGAGGATGGGTAGGACAATTTATCCGAGTGAGGACCTCGGACCTGATCCCAGCAGAGTGCATGTCGTACCCCGAGAAGTGGAACACAAAATGTAAGTAAAATTTTATTTTACTCTTTTTTCCTTCTTTCTTATCGGTGTTGGGTGGTGGTGCAGCTGTTGCTCGGGTCCTGAATGCAGTCCCTCGACTCAAGGAGTGGTCGAGGGAATTATGTCGCAAAATCCATATTCCGAGCGCGCATGGCGCGAACTCTCGAAGGGCCGGTAGGAGGCCCGTTCTCATGGCGAGATTCCTTTCCTGAGTGAGTAATACTTGGGTTTCTTTTGTGTTGGTGACTTCTTATTTGTTACGTTTCCCTTTGCAGGTGTATCCAAGGACGTCACAATGAGGCATCCATCCGGTGACGAGGATTTCCCCGCCAAGTCCCCTGCTCCGAGATATGTTTGAAAAGGAAAAGGGCTCTGACTTCTCCGAACTCTAAAAAGAAGAAATCAAGGAGAAGGCTGGTGTGCAAATCCAAAGAAAGTACCAGCGCCTGAGCGTCTTCATCGGACTCACTCACCGGCTGAGGGACAAGTCCGAAGAAGAAGAAGAATTCGATCTGGTGGCCCGAGAGCCGTCGCAGCTCGAGGGGCAAGAGGCCTCCGAACCAGAGATAGGCGAAATTGAATTGCCTCAACTCAAGGAGGTCGTGGCCGGGGCTTCCGAACCAGCATTTTGCCTCAAGTTAGGGAGGCCGACAAGGAGACCGTGGCCGATGCATCCCGGGCAGTGGGCAATACCCTGAAGGATGTACTCGGTGTGATAGACCTCTCCGAGTCGCCTCCGTTCACTGGGTCCATGTATAACGAGGCTCAGATGATGAAGAACGCCCTAATGAGGGGCCCCAAGGGGCAGCAGACCCCTTCAACAACTTTTTTGATGCGTAGACTCTACCGCCACGGAGGACGTCACCGGATTGGGTGACTTAGCAATGACAAGGAAGAGTCTATCCTCGGGATAAGCAAGCCTTCCTCAAGTTCGAAGCTAGTCAACCGGTTCCCAGCTCTGAGTGTGAATCCTGACCGGAAGCTGTCAATCATCATGTCCATTACGGAGGATGCCCAAGTGCTCTCTAACCCCGTAAGGGTGGCCACTTACCTTCGGTGCCTGGTGACCAAGGAGGATCAATCCAAGATGAACGAGGTGGACGCGCTCTGCCTGTCCAACGAAGCACAACAGGCGTTAAACCGAGTAACTTCATATGCCTCTCGATGATTTCTAATCTTTACTTAGATCAATTTTTAGATAATCATAACTTTTTTCTTTGTGTTTGTACTTTGTAGGCCTCGGTGCTTCATCACGAGACTTTTTCCCGATATCGGGAAGAGCTAAATCAGTATGAGGCCGAGATTCGAGGGCTCACTGATAAGAGAGATGCTTACAAACTTCTCAGCGAGCAACGTGATGGGGAGGTTAAGAACTTTCAAGATGAGCTAGAAGCGGCTTGGAAGGAGCAGGCCGACCTGGTGGAAAAGGTAAAAGTATTTGAGGTTAGTGAAGATGAACTAGAATCGGTGACTAACGCTCCGAACCCGCAGGTCCAAAAAATCTTGATCGAATCAACCACCTTCGGGCAGAGATGGACGTGATAAAGGTCGAGGCCGAAAAATGGAAAAGCAAAATGGATCGCTTGGCCTAGGAAAAGGAGATTACCTAGGCGCAATTGGCTTCCGCTGAGGTCCAGCTTCGGGCGACAAAGGAAAAGGTCGTGGTGCAGGCCAAAAATATTGAGGAGCTCCAGTCTCATCTGAGTTCAGTTTCCCTTGATCGGGAAACTCTGGCCAAGGAGCTCGAAACGACCAAGTCGGTGGATGTGGTGGTTAAAGTCGATGCTGATGAGATGGTGGGTCAATATAAGGCCGACACCGAGGCGACCCAAGATCGAGAAAAGGATATAGTCGAGCACACGAAGAGACAATCCTAAAGGGAGGCCCTCGAGGAAATTCATGCATGGGGTTTCGACCTGTCTGCTGAAATCGAGAATGCTAAGGGGTTCGAAGCCGAGGCCAAGATGTTGGCTTATCCCGAGGATGGCAAAGGCTCCGAAAGTTTGAGCAGATCTGAGGGTGGAGGTGACCCCAAAGCTCCCGGTGAGGAGGCGGACTCCGGTGAAGACCGGGTTGTTTAAATGCCTTGTACATTTTTTTTCTTTGTTTTTTGTATCTCTTTACTTGTGTACTTTTTTCTTTTTTGTTGATGCCGTTTAGCCTTTGTAAAAATTTGCATCGAGGATGTTTTGGCCCTCGTAAAAAATCTTTTGATATGTATACCCTTCAACAATTTATGAGTTTTTCCTTTGCTTTATTATTTATATTTGCAAAAATAGAAATGCCTTAGCATAAAATAGTTAGGTTATGTTCGGAGGTTCGAACGGGCCTTGCCTACAACTTTATTTTGTTTAAGGCGTTGTGGGGTTCGGTATGACCGGAAATTTTACCCAAAGTACAAAGTACTTATAAATTTTTAGATTATAGTTTACCGAGGGTAGCCTTTAGAACCGATTAAGAAATTTTGAAGGCTTTATTTTTTGTTATGGATTTTGGACGTCTCCAAGCGTTTTAATATGACCATAGCATATTCGGTTCGAGTGCTGCCCAGTGGGCTTGTCACCCCGAGTTATCCAGACCTGCCTAAGATAACAGTCCCCGAATGGGGATGACCGTAGCCTTTAAAATTCGAGCGTTGCCTAATAGGTCTTATGCCCTCGAGCTCCGATAGCCCGGACCTTCCGAGTTTGTCTTCGGACATCAGCCCCCACGTGAGAGTGTTCTTTTGAACTCGGATTAGGGTGGCCCTCGGGCTCGATACCTTTAGGGGGTCGGATGTAGGAAATTCCTTAAGAAATGCAAGAAAAATTTTAAGGAACAAGATATTTATCCGCAAGGAAGAAACTTCTTTTTATTCGTGTGCGTAATAGTTACATATGTGTACATGCTTTGTGCCAGGGCTCCAGTAATCTATGTGGGAATGGTTCATTTGACCGTTTGACCCTTACAATAAGTCCTATCAATCAAGCCGGGACCATTCAATCACGAAGTTTCTTTCCTTGCTGAGTCGATATCCGAGGTAGTGCCTCCCAGTATTCGAGGTTGATTAGAGAGAGAAGCCTAGGATATTGTTGATTCGATCTTTGATACTGATTCATGAACGACCTTCTATTCTAAGTTAGCACAATCCAGTTTTGCCTCGTTAAAAACCTTTTCGGAAAAACCCATTTGGAAAAAATCGGTTCAAGGGAAAAAGAATGCAACGCGTGCTTTCAGACCTAAAAATTTGTACTGCTCCTTGTTGGTTACCTGCAAGCGTTAGTTCAAAATGTAAATAAAAGAAATGAATGGGGTCGTACCTTAGCAGTAATATCGTTTCAAGTGAGTTATATTCCAGTTGTTCGGTAGTTTCTCATCGTTCATTGTTCCGAGTTTGTAGGGTCCCTTTCCAGTGATCTCGATAATTTGACATGGTCCTTCCCGGTTCTGCCACAGCTTCCCTTCGTTTGGATTTCGGGTGCTTAGTGTGACCTTCCTTGTACTAATTCCCCGACATTGAAGTGTCGAAGGTTGGCCCTTCGATTGTAATATCTCTCGATCCGTTGTTTTTGGGTGGCCAACCGAACAAGGGTGGCTTCGTGCCTTTCGCCTAATAGCTCCGGGCTCATTTTCATGGCCTCATCATTCGATTCCTTGGTCGCGTATCGGAACCTGAGACTTGGTTCTCCGACTTCAAACGGTATTAGGGCTTCGACACCGTAAACCAGTGAGAACAGGGTGGCCCCGGTGCTGGACTTCGAGGTCGTACGATATGTCCATAATACTTTGGCGTCGGTTAACCTCTTTTTGAGGTTTTGGAGTATGGTCTTGTTGGTCGATTCTGCTTGTCCATTCCCACTAGAGTGGTAGGGTGTTGATATGATCCTTTTGATCTTGTGGTCTTCAAGAAACTTTCTTACTTTGCCACTGATGAATTTTTTCCCATTGTTGCACACGATCTCAGCCGGCATTCCGAACCGGCATATGATATGGTCCCAAATGAAATCGATGACTTCTTTCTCCCCGACCTTCTCGTATGTCCGGGCTTCCACCCACTTAGAAAAATAGTCAATCATAAACGATAAATTGAGCCTTATTGGGTGCCCATTTAAGGGGGCCGACAATGTTCATTCCCACTTCATGAACGGCCATGGTGACAAAACCGAATGCAGCAGCTCCCCGAGTTGGTATATCATCGGAGCGTGTATTTGGCGTCTATCACATTTTCGTCGATCCAGTAGTAGTTGGCTCTCATTACCTTTCGAACTAACGATTCGGCGCCTGAATTATTTCCGCATGTGCCCTCGTGAACTTCCCTCAGGACATATTAGGTATCTCTCCCGGTCATAGACATATTGCTAGTGGGCCATCGAACATTCTTCTAAACAAGCTTCCATCTTTAGACAAGCTAAACATGGCTGACTTCATACGTAAGACCCTCGATTCTTTTGGATCCGACGACAGTTTTTCAGTCTTCAGATATTCTACATATTTGTTTCTCCAATCCCAAGTCAGGCTTGTAGAGTTTATCTCGGGGCGACCTTCTTCCACTACCGATCTCATGAGTTGTACGACTGCCCCTGAGTTGATCTCGTCGTCCTCGACCGATGACCCTAAGTTAGTAAGGGCATCGACCTCGCTGTTTTGATCCTGAGGTACCTGTTGAAAAGTCCACTCCTTGAACCGATGTAATGTTACTTGAAACTTATCCAGGTACCTTTGCATTCGTTCTTCTCTAACCTCAAATGTCACATTAACTTGGTTCACCACGAGCAGGGAATGAACTTAACTTCGATCACCTCCGCCCCCAAGTTTTTGGCTAGTTCAAGACCTGCAATCATGGCCTCATATTCGGCCTTATTGTTAGTCAATTTCACAGTCCTAATAGATTGTCTAACTACATTTCCTGTTGGTGGCTTCAGTACGATGCCAAGTCCGGACCCTTTTGCGTTCGAGGCGCCGTCTGTAAGGAGGGTCTAGATTCCCAAAGACGTCCCCGATTTTATCGACAACTCTCTTTCAACCTCGGGTATTAGGGACGGCGTAAAGTCGTCCATGAAATATGTCAAAATTTGAGATTTAAAGGTTGTCTGGGGTCAATATTCAATATCGTACCCGTTGATTTTCACGGCCCATTTGGCCAATCGTCTCGAGAGTTTGGGTCTATGCATTATAATTCGCAATGGGTAAGTAGTCACAACACATACATGATGGCACTGAGAAATATGGTTTCAGTTTCCTAGAGGCGCTTAGCAAAGTGGGCACCAATTTTTCTAGGATAGGGTACCTAGTTTCGGCCTCACCTAGAGTCCTGCTAACATAGTAAATAGGATATTGCGTACCTTGCTCCTCCCGGACCAGGACTCCACTTACCGCAATCTCCGATACTGCCATGTACAGGTTTAACTGTTCGTTTGCCTTCGGTGTGTGAAGCAGTGGTGGGCTCGATAGATATCGCTTGAGTTCCTCCAAGGCTAGTTGGCATTCAGGGGTCCACGAGAAGCTATTCTTCTTCTTCAGTAGCGAGAAGAATCGATGGCTCTTATCGGAGGAGCTCGAGATGAATCGCTCGAGGGCAGCTATGCGCCCGGTTAATCTTTGCACGGCCTTCACGCTGTCTACCACCGTGATATCTTCAATGGCTTCCATCTTGTCGGGATTGATCTTGATTCCCCGGTTGGATACCATGAATCCGAGGAATTTACCTGATCCGACTCCAAACGCATATTCTCCGGGTTTAACTTCATATTGTACTTCTTCAATATGCTGAAGGTTTCCTGCAAAGGTTTTAAATGGTCCTCTGCTCGCAGGGACTTAACCAACATATCATCAATGTAAAATTCCATTGATTTTCCTATTTGTTCCTCGAACATCCGGTTTACTAGGCGTTGATAAGTGGCACCGGCATTTTCTAATCTGAATGGCATCACGTTATAGCAGTATGTGTTGTACTTAGTGATGAAGGAGGTTTTTTCCTGATCATCTGGGTTCATCCGTATTTGGTTGTACCCGGAGTAGGCATCGAGAAAACTGAGGATCTCGTGGCCGGACGTGGCATGGATCATGCGATCCACGTTGGGAAAAGGGAAATAGTCCTCGGTAAACGCCTTATTCAAATCCTTATAGTCTACACACATTCTTAACTTGTTCCCTTTTTTAGGGACTACCACTTTTTCTAACCAATCGGGGTATTTGACCTCCCGAATAGACCCTATTTTGAGGAGTTTAGAAACCTCGTCCTTGCTGAAAGCATGTTTGACCTCGGATTGGGGTCTCCACTTTTGCTTGACCGGGTGGAAGTTTGGGTCCAGGCTTAGCTTGTGAGTGGTTATCTCTGGCAAGATCCTTGTCATATCAAGATGAGACCAAGCGAAAGAATCTATGTTAGCTATAAGAAATTGCATGAGTTTTTTCCTGAGCTCGAGGATTAACCCCGTGCCCAGGTATACCTTTCGATCGGGTAGATTCTCGATCAACATGGCCTGTTCCATCTCCTCGACCGTTGGTTTAGTCTCATCAAAATCATCAGGGACTATAAAAGATTTGGGAACCTCATAATCATCGTCTTCATCAGTCCCCTGTTTATCCGGTTGGGTCGTGGCCGATGTCGGTAATTGTTATTTTATGTCGGAACTTGGTTCGTTTGATGTTGCGAGTGTTGATATCGGAATCACCTCTTCGTCTGCAAACATTTCCTTTGCGTCTGATTGTTCTCCGTAGATTGTTTTAATCCCTCCTGGCGTTGGGAATCTTAACACTTGGTGAAGAGTCGAGGGCACTACCCTCATGTTGTGGATCTATGGCCTCCCGAATAGGGCATTGTACTTCATGTATCCTTCGATCACATAAAACTTGGCCTCCTAGATGGTCCCCGTGGCATTAACTGGTAATGTTATCTCCCCCTTAGTGGTTTCACATGCCATGTTGAATCTATTCAGAACTCGAACTTATGACACGATTTGATCTTGTAGACCGAGCTATTCTACGACCCTCGACCAGAATGATGTTGGCCGAGTTACCTAGATCAATTAATACACGCTTAACTTGAGATTTATTTATGAATACAAATATTATCAGTGCATCATGAGGCTACACGATCCCTTCTGCGTCCTCGTCATTGAAAGACAAAGTTATTTCTGGTATGTAATCTCGAGTCCGTTTTTCCTTGTGATGGATACTTTGGTGCATTTTAACATCGGCCCATAAGGGACATGGACCCCACCAATGATCATGTTAATGACGTGTTGAGGTTCTTCTTGTTTGGTCTGTTTATTAGAATCCCTATTTCTGAAATGATTCTTGGCTCGGTCACTCAGAAATTCTCGAAGGTGCCCGTTGGTGAATAACCGGGCTACCTCCTCCCTCAACTGCCGACAATCATCTGTTATGTGGCCGTGAGTGCCACAATATTTTAACATCTAGTTAGGATCCCTTCGAGCTGGATCAGATTGTAGAGGTCGAGACCATTTAGTGTCCTTGATGCGTCCGATGGCTGATACGATGTCAGCAACATCGACATTAAAGTTATATTACGATAACCTTGGTGCTTCTTTAGGCCCGATAGGCCTGTCGAAACTGTTCTTGCTCATGTGTCCCCGGGTGCTCGGACCTTGATCATTTCTCCTTTCATTTCGCATTGAATTCTGTCTGGACCCATTCCTTATTCGATCTCCATTGTATGGCTGATATCGATACCTATTTAACCTCGGTTCATGCTCGATATCTCTCTCGAATTTGTCAATGGGTCTCACGGGATAAAAGGACCCGGAGGGAGCCCCATGTTGATCATCTTCGACTCTGATTTTTGATTCATACCGGTTATGCACATCGGCCCGAGTAACAGTCGAATACTCTACCATATTCTGCTTCAACTATTGTGAAGCCACCGAGCTTCTAACATTGAGTCCTTTGGTGAAACCATGAACGGCCCAATCATCAGCGACCGATGGAAGATCCATCTGTTCCATTTGAAATCGGGACACGAACTCTCTGAGCATCTCATTATCCTTCTGTTTTACTTTGAAAAGGTCGGACAATCTGGTCTCCACCTTGATAGCCCCGGCGTATGCTTTCACGAAAGAGTCTGCAAGAATAGCAAATGATGTCAACAAAATTAGGAGGTTAGTTGTGATACCATATCATAGCTCCCTTTGACAAGGTCTCTCCGAATTTCTTCAGCAAGACAGATTCGATCTCATCATCCTCCAAGCCATTCCCTTTGATAGCGCATGTGTAGGAGGTAACATGCTCGTTTGGGTCGGTCATTCCGTTGTACTTAGGAATCTCGGGCATGCATAACTTATTAGGGATCGTCTTGGGAGCCGCACTGGGAGGAAAAGGCTTTTGCACGAACTTCTTGGAGTCCATTCCCTTCAATATCGGTGGTGCTCCTGGGATTTGGTCAACCTTGGAATTGTAGGTTTCCACCTTCTTATCATTTGCCTCGATTTTCTTCTCCCCCAACTCTATCGGTTTCGTTAGTTCTTCGAGCATCTTCATGATCACTTGGTTGGTCCCCGATTCCTTCTTATTCGATCTCTCTTAGGTCGGTTCATCTCTATGGATGACTTCCCGGGATGGTTCGGGCTCAATCTTACTCCACGCGCGGCTCTGGTTCTGGAGCTAGGCTATCGCCTCCTGTTGAGCCTGTAACATTTCGAAGATTACCCGCAAGTTGATTCCACCATCTTCACCACTGTGTGTGCTTTGTGCGACCGATCGAACATCTCTGCGGACCCTGTCCTCAAGATCGGTGGGCAAATTTGTGTTAGTGGCCACATGTGAGCTAACATGGATCGGGTCTGCGGCCGGGACTCCGCCGAGGGCGATTAGGGGAACCTTGTTTTTGGGTGCTACGTTGTCGTTTCTCCATGGTGTCCGGACTCATTGTCAACATGTAGGGGTGCTGATTGAGAGTTCGACATTTTGAGTTTTAGCCTGAAATTAGAGACACTTCAAAGAACAAGTGTAAAGTAGTGTGTGTTATGAAAATTTGTATCAAATAACCACTATTATCCTTAGCCCCACGATGGGCGTCAAAGTGTTTACCCTTAAAATCAGATAACAACTGAATTTGTAAGTTGTTTTAAGGATATGTGGATTAACTTGAAACAAAGCGATAAAATAAATTACAACTGAAATGAACAATGATAAAGTAAATTCAAACCACGCGAATGGAACAATTATAGCCTTGGGAGGTTAGCCACCCTCAAACTAGACACACTTCAATCGGTATCAAAGCACAACTGAACTAAGAGCTTACAGAGAAAAATAATGTATTGCTTTAGAAGGCGTGTTACAATGTGTTTTACAAGTGATCAGACCCTCTTTATATAGTAGGGGAGTCCTACTTTAGGTACAATTCTATAAAAGGTAAAAATCTCTTGATT